>DWCF01006967.1:0-11468 GCA_018230265.1 Delias oraia | reverse complement strand
CTTTCGACAATCCGTCCCAATTTGTACGTCAGCATATGCTTCAAAATGGCTCTCGTGCTTTAACAGGTAACAATTTCGCACCTGTGGGAGACTGTTAAACTCTTCCAAAGACCGAAAAAATTTAATTATAAATATTCGGTCCGGGTTTCGAAAATGATATCTTTCACTTCGTGATATACTTATAAAACCACTTAGCTAGGAGGCTCTCTCTCTCTCTCTTAATTCGCTTTTATTAAGATGTAAATCGCAATATACATTGCAATTACCCAGTAGTTATTCAATACATACCTGGCCAACATTTTCCAAGACCAAAGCATTAGATTCACCATTTGTAAACTTAATAGCAGCTAAAGATATGTACGCCTCTTTCAAAGAATGCCCAACTAAGGCTTGAACGGTAGCCAACTCCACGGTAGCCTGGCGCCCGCGAATTCGCAAAGCTTCCGCTTTTCCTTTCAAAAGCAGAAGACCCCTGTTCACTTTCTCTTGTCGCTGCTTTATTTCTCGCAGCATAAATAGCGACGCAGTAACAGTATAACGGTTTTCAGAATTCATTTTCTTTATTTCGTGTGTTCAATCAATTTGACATTTGCCAAAAAAAATAATAAATTATTATTATTTTATTGGTTTCTATTACTTAAGGCGGATTTATATTTGTTTGATGTGTTGTGACGTTACGCGTCAGAATGGTATCGGTTTCATACATTTAGTATAGTAACCGTCATACTGGTAATGCGTATAGTGTTGTGATGGCTTGTGTTGTGTATCATCAGAAACCATCGCGGTTGAGTCAGAGCGATCGAAATTTTCTTTTTCAAGCTCTTCTCTTTAATGAGACCATGAAACTCGCCATTAATTTCTCTTTTTCTATTGAGTTGATCTTACCTTTCTTTCTTTTGTTAATAAAATTGCCAGTATTATTTTAATAAATTGAATATTTGAATCAGAATTGGACTACTCGTGAGACAATAATAAAAACGTGTTACCTTTCCTAGAGCTATGGCTGTATTGATTAAAAATGTCTTCAGGAAAAGTCATAACATAATATATGAATGTCAAAACTAGCGACACATCAAACAAATATAAATCCACCTTTATAGCGATCACAATTTTGCAAGAGTCAGTGTAATGATATTTACATAAAGACAGAGAATCGAGCAATAATATAAACAAGGTTCTTCTTCTTATTTTTTTAGATAAACAAAATTCAAAAGGATATACAAGTTATACCAGCACATTTTTTTTGCCAAGGTCCACATATGAAAGCGCTTCAAGAGCCTAATAGTTCATACTATTGTTATAAAGGCGAAAGTATGTGCGTGTATGTGTCTTACTCTTTATGCTCAAATCACTAAACCGATTTACATGAAGTTTGACATGAATACAGTTTTGAGTTCCAGAGCAGGACATAGAATTGTTTTAATCCCAGCAATAACTATAACATATCATATGTTCAGCTTATTTAACTATTCACTTCGTACTGGCAGTGCCCGCGGCTTCTTATTCTTTTATAATTTTTTAACAATATTTATTAGAAAAGGTTCAAATCTATAAACATAAAGCAAGTAAGAAATAATTTATTAAAAATACAGTACAATCAAAACCGAAACTCGCGTGGTAGTGTATAAAATCCCTTAAAATACTGAAAATTGATGCATTTTTTAATCATTATTCTGCAATAATTAAACATTAAATGGAAACACAGTATATTATATTTGTTTTAATTATTTATTTTACATAATATACAAAAAAATAATATTTAATAACCGTGGTTTAAACCCATCAACCAATATTATAACCGAAAACAAACATTTAGCTCCACATAGTGTCCATAAATCACGGGTATTTATTTCTCGTTCAAAATAACAGCTAATGAACGTATGACTGTGGTTGTGTGGCTTTTTATAACCTGTGGTTAATGTCCGTGGCCACTGCGAAATATCAAATCTTTAATTACAATATGTCAAAAACATTAATTCCAATAAGTAAACTCGCAAAAGATGCATTCACCAAAATAAATAAGAAACTCAATAGATATTAACGTGTTATTGGTCTAAAAAATGTCTGGGGGCCTTATGGATAAAGTTTATATAGGTCTGGACAATGCGCCGGCCGCTTTTGACATAAAATCTCGTATTTTAGGACCCGTATGTATAACTAGACGTATCCTCATTTTATCTGGTTTTACAATTTTTTTGTATGTATTGTTCCTTTATTACAGAATGGAACTAATTTAGAGTATATAAGATCAGAGACCGGAGTTGTTGCGGTTCTGAAAAGTGATAAATTTGAACCTTTACATTTGGCGTTGCATCACACGAGATCAGAAGCTTTGCAAGCTGCGCGGTCTTTGGCACAGAATCTTATTGAAACTATAAGAGCGGAACTGGCTCAGTGGAGTGCCGCTCAGGCAGGTGGGCCACCACCACCGCTGAATGTACCGCCTCCAACTTTAACTACAACAGCGCCTCCACCTGTACCACCGCCAGTCGCATCTGTAGCACTATCAACGACGTCTACTTTAAACACATCAACTAACCCTTCCGTTGTTCCACCTGTTGTGAGTGTTTCACCAGCAACAACTCCTTTAATGACAGTTCGTCCACCAACAGTGTTACAGCTTCTACCTCAGCAACAATATGTCCTAAATCAGGAGAATGGTCAATTAATTCCAATCGTACAACCAGGAGTGCAAGTATCTAATACAAATTTTACTTCATTACCAATTGGACAGCCTTTAGGTGCTTTACAGCAGCATAATTTTGGACAAACCCAGCTAGTTGACATTTCAAATGTACAGCCTGTGAATGTAACTCAGCTAAGATTAAGTGGAGTGCCATCTTCCATGTCAATGATATTGCCAAATGGCCTCACATTCCCACAAACATCATTTAATGGAGCTGATACAACTGTTTGTTCAGCTACATCCACTCCAGTTGTATGTGCTGCACAAAGTACCAATTCCTCACAGAAGATTTTCTATAGCACTGATAAGGGAGATAAAGATATTAGATACCACATTCAAGGATCAGATATGCAATGGACAGTGCCAGGAACACAGACTATGATAATACCTTATCAGCAGCTACAAGATCTTACAGCTAATCAAACTGGTTTGACTAATTTGCAGCCACAACAATTTGTCTCTGTAAGTTGATTACCTTAATCTATGTACATGTATTTAATTCAATACCTATTATTAGGTAGATATTTATAATAATTATTAAGTTATCTTAGTCATTTTACAATAACTATAATTAGACATGAACATTATTTTTATATTGTCACAGACTTGCATCTATAAAATAAAAAATAATATACATATTAATTAGCTATATTTATTGCTATACTAATAATTATACATGTATCATCTAATGAACAAACCAACAAAATCTTTCAGATAGCTCCTGCTAATTTTCAACAAACACTGCCCTTGTCTGCTGCACAGTTTCAACAACTGCAGGCCACTGGTACTATTATGCAGCTAAATCAAAAGGTAACATTTATGAAAAAGTAATAATTCATCACCACTCAGGGTTTAATTAAAACAAATGTTTCATTACAATAAATTATACATTTAACCTTGACTATATTATAAAAAATCAGATAAAGAAAAATGTTTAAAATTACTTGTAGTCAAATTCATTGGGAAAATTAAGAATAGTGAATGTTATTAAATTAAACAATGTTTTTCAACAGCCCTTAGCAAGCAGTGCCCCTCTAATAAACATAATATCAACCGGACAAGCGTCATCACCTCAAATAATATCAGTGAGCAAATGCAATATTTTATTGATATTAGCATTTCCGCACACTAATTTTCTTTCATCCCTGCTTATATTAATTTCTTTTGTTATATTCAACTGACACATTAACAAATTGTTTTTAATTCATTAATTATAAATCATTGGATACAGTAACTAAATAAATAAAATTATTTTTAAGACATTCTTAATGCAATAAAGTAATTAATAGGTTCAAGACGATTTATGAATTATAACTTTTAAAGAATATGTTTGATTTTTTGCTAAAAATACATATTTTTATTTCTTTTACTAATGGTAATAGAAATAAACATGATAATCTAGAGATAATTACTACTACCTACAGGCAACATTTTTGGGTTAAAAGGTTTATTTCATTGCATTATTTTGAATCTTAATTCTGCATTTTATTATCTACCATCCTTTGGTTGTATGGGTTATAGTTCCTATCCTGCGACCCAATGAGAAGAATATTGTTATTTTTCTGATTGTGTTGGTGATTTATGATAACAAATTGTTTGACAAAGCTTTTATTATATAAGTACATAATTCTTATTAATTTTCAGTCAAGTAAGAGTATATCTCAAGAATCAAGAGGTCAAAAGAGATTGTCAGATGGAACACCGAGTCAATTACAACTACGCCCCATCGCTCCAGCTGGGTAAGATTTACTTATGCAATTTTCGGCCCACCACACAGGTTATTAAAATTTAGACCCTACATTCAGCAGCTACAACATCATTTATTTATTAACTATTTTTAGATATCATTACATGATATGGATGGATTTAAAAGCCTAAAACAAGTAAATAGACCAATCATAGACTTATATACTAAATATGAATAAAGTATTTATATAATGATTGAACTATGTACTGTTTTAGTGTAAAACTGTAGCATGAAATAGAATTGCATGATGAAATGTGACAAATAGATTCCATTAATAATTAAGTGCTGGAATTCATACTTGTACGAAAGATAAGCAAAGTATTAGACTTTGGATTGTGACTGGTATGAAAGAGATAGCAAAGTAGGTATGTTCTAATGGCTCTGGTCAGCGCTGTGTTCCCGTTAAAGAATTAGTATTGCATCTACATTTGTAAACGTTTTACAAACATGTTTATGAATATATTTTATTTTAAGGTATAATAATATATAAAAATATAGTATGGTGTTTGTTAGTAATACAAGTTTAATTTAGATTTTATTTCAAATTTTTTAAAAGTAATTGGTACTTGTTTCAAGAAATGGCACATATAATCTATGATTCAGTTAGATTTAAAGTATTGGGCTTGAAAAAATCCCTCTTGGAAAATGAGAGCCAATTGCGGTATTATAAACTACTTATTCTGGTTCGATTTTGATATAGATTTTAATTATGCTTAGAGTATATTCGTGGCTAGATCTAGACTTTGAATTCGGTAGAACAGCTAGTCAGAAGTGATACCACCGTATCTCAATACAAAGGCGGTATAACGGCGACGTGGGCCACCGTCTACGTCCTCGCGATGCGAGAGGCCTCGCGCTTCAAAATTTTTTATACATGAGGGAGAGAGAATATAACAGACGCGAGAAATTATAACGTTTAGGCTGCGTATTAAACCGGTAACACAACCAAAGAAAAACTCCCGTCAAATCATGATGTCACATCGGACGAGCCGGTCCAATTAGTGCGGGCAAATATGCTTCAGAATGGTTCTACCACGCATAAAAGCAAGGTGTCAATCTTTTTGAATATAGTATTTCTATCAGTTTGTACCACTGAAAACACCATACTAAATACATTGTTTCCATAATCTAGTGAATGTTGTGTATGTGTATTTGATGGCGCAGGTCTCATAGCCAGGACAAGGCCGCGTCGAGAGACGGGCGCGCCTGGACGCCAGTTGCAGGTATATTGAAGATACAACGATACAACTGTTTTATATCGCTAAGCGTAGTCAATTTCAATATAGAACGCGTAAATTTTATCTCAGTTCATTGTAGAGTTATTTTCATAAGATAATCTTTATTCAGTCAAACCAGGGTTACCGAGAGCTAGAGGTTGCTAGAGGAGCTCGCGATTTCTTTCTCTTATAGAGGCTTCGTACTTACTGAGTTTATAGCTTACAGGCTTAAAGGGGACCTGTTTCTTATCTTGTCTATAGAAATATGGCAATTATAAACATGGGTATAAGATACAAATGTTTAATCTAAACACTATTATAACAACCGGCAATACAAACAAAGCACGGACTGTGGCGTGACTGTCCATGGGCAACGATGTTATCATACCATAACGTAGACCCACCTGATCCGTTGTCCGCTGTAACATAAAAAAATGTAATTTACTTGAAATAACAGACCCACATTTTGAATTCAATAAAAGTTTGGATATTTAAAAATGAGTCACAAATAGAAAAAGCAATCTCACTTGAAGAGGTAGTCGTGAAAACAATGTCTCATTTATATAGGTTTAATGTTTCTCAGTTAGAGGGCAATATGACAGGGCCTAAATACTCTTATTCCCACAATAATTTTTGAAGATTTATGACCCTCCCCTACCCCCAAGTTACACGCCGTATTTTGCTGTACTCTTTTTACCTCTAAACGTTATTTTACATTCAAGTGATTAGTTTTTCCTCTATAATTGAGAGAAAGTTCTCAATTTTATTGTAAAAAATAAAAAAGGTATTATGTAACCAGATGTAATAGACTTACTACTCCTGTAACTGCCTTTTTTTAAATCACTGGTTGCTAATGATCAGGAGGCTCATCAAGGACAAGCGCTCATGGACACCCCAACCCTTGCAGAGACTCGGGCCTCTCCCCTCAAGTTGCGTTACGTAATAGTTGATCGCTTCCATGATAGTTTTCTTCGTATACCTGCCCAGTTCTCATTCACCCGGCTTTGACTAAGCAAAGGCGTAATAAATTGTACATACGCGTAAATGAGTTGCGTAAAGATTTGTTTATATGTTGAATAAGATTTTTTCCAGATACTTTGTGATTGCTGAATATCTTGTGTTAAAGATATATTGAAAAAAAAATGTATCGATATTTATTAGCCTAGCTCTCTCGGCGTCCAGCCTTAGCGTCGTGCACATCTCCTATTAAATGCTATTTTTCTGTTTATTTAATATTTTTTAGTTAAATAATGGAGAGTCCGCCAAATATAGCAATGGCAACGAGGCTGGTGTTACGTTAAGTTGCTCCATCGCCTGATGGAGTCATTGCCTGTTCGAGGATTGTAATTCAATTTTATCATGTGCAATTTACATCCATTTCCCGGGATTTCCAAAAAGAGTCGGCATTAAATACAATACAATCATTTATTGAGAACCAAAAAGTTACACGTCACTTTATCTAATTATTTAATTAATATTAATTTACTGAAACGATATACAACAATGATATAAAGGATTTACAACCCTGATGCTGACCACGACCCTCAGACATGAGGAATCGACCAGAGAGTCTTCCGTTTTGCGATATTGCATGTTTTGTAAGCATCTCATGGATTGACCATAATTTTTCAGATATTGGACCTCTATACTAACTACTACTTAAATATAGTCATGGATTTTTTAAAATATTTAAGCATCTATAATCTCTTAATACATCTGCGCAACTCCTATTTTATATTTAGCAGGTACTCCAAGCCGGGATTTTGTTTATTTATATCCTTTCAGAGAAATAACTTAGTTTTGTATGAAAACAGGCAGGCAAACGGCCAGGACCGCACACCTGGGTAAGGGGTTCTCCGCCCATGGAAACCTTTTTTGGGCCTTGGGTGCGCTGCCGGCCTTTTAGGGATAGGATAATTACCGTTAAAAAGCGACGTAAAGGGCTGGCTATACAACAAAAGCGCGGAATGTGGCGTGGTTGTCCATAGGCGGCGGTGATCTCTTACCCAGTAGACCTCCCTGCTTAGCCGCCTGTTCCCGCGCCCGCCATACCATAAGAAACGCTTTTTCTGAAGGTTTTCATTTCTTCTTACTGTTGGTACTTTGTCAATTATATTTAATAATTGAGAGAGTGTTTATTTAAAGACCAATTTAAAACAACTTCAATTATTTTGTTTTCTTTAGAGTGGCTGTGAGTTCTATCTTGGCATCATTATAATTTATATTTCAAGTTTTATTAGAATTTTTTTCGGCATCAACATTAGAACACCGGGGCAAAAACGTTTTTATCCAGGATTACGTTAAGAATTTAATTTTTTATTATTATTAATAATTTTCTTCGCTAGCTCTGATAATATATGTTGCTTGTATTTTTATAGGAATATGGAAGAGATCGAGATATTAATGTTTACTCTTTTTTAGGTAATTCATAGGACGGCAACGTATTTATCAATCGAGTAATTTATTGCATCGAAAGAAAAACGTAAATTGTTTGCCCATAAATGTTAATTATATTCTGGTGTCAATTTTTGTAAAAAAATATTTAATGTCATTTTGATGCTTAAATTTGCTGAAATATTTTGGCATAAACTGATATACTAAGGCATATAAAAAATTACGATTTTTTTTATTTATTATTATTATTATAGGATTTCCATGTTGGTGAATTCCAGGACAATTAACAATTAATTTTTTTAGATGTATCTGCCGCCAACCAGTTCTATCTCCTTCGCTTATAAGATACCTCCTAAATAATGATTTTTATTACTTATTTTTACTTAATTTATTTCTTAGATTTGGGTGCGTTCGTGAACATTTCTCTTAGCCTAAGTGGTCATTTGCGATCATATATTTTACTCTATATATGTTCTCGTAAGTATATATTTGTATGATCCCATAGGTGAAGAAGGCTAATACTATCTTTAAATACAACAGCGCTACTTGGAGGAGTTGCCCTTCAAATTTCTACGATTTTTTTCCACGTCTTTTGTCATGTTTTTCAGTGCGTGAGCTGGAATGAAAACGGGTCGGGTTTTCTTGAGAACATAAAGAAAGCGATTTTTACATTAAGGCGTACAGCAAAAGCAAAAGCGTGTATTTATAAGTTTCTCAAGAGGTTAAAAATTATATAATTTCACAGGTAAAGACAACACGGTGGTCAGTATGGGAATGAAGATAAACCCGCCACACGGCACGATAATTCACGTGTCATCTGGACAGCAAACAAAGTGAGTTTCTACTTCGCATTAACCTTTTTCACCCGTGGAAGAGCCATGCTGAAGCATATGCTGACGCACAAATTGGCTTGGCTCGTCGGAAGTGATACTACGGGCTCACAGAATATTCAGCGTGAAACGGTACTTGTACTGTGTTTCGCAGAGTGAGTGAGGAAATCGGAGGCCCTTAAGAGTGCCGCGGCGCGGTTTTTCATGGGCGGCGGTTTTCTCTTACCATATAGGACCCACCTACTCCGTTGTCCGCTATATTATAAAAAAATATAGTTCATGGTTTCCCTTATGTATTTATTTCCTCTGGCGCATTTTTAATTGTGCGGCAATTCCCTTCTGCAATAAAAATGACACAATGATGGTTGCAATACTCTGAAATATCATACTTTGACCGTTGTTTATAAAATTTTTCAAATTTATTTTCATATACCACATAAGTCTGAGAATTTGGTCTAATTATTCTTATTTAATAATTTTTTAAAATACTAATATCGATTAATTATTACTATCACATTAAAAATTACATCTTACTCTGCAATTGAACCCTTTTAACATCAGCTATTAAATAATAAGTTATTTAATAGCAATATTAGTACTTAAATAATTTATATGGTGTACGGTTGCTGAGGTTAGCTAGTAATTTATATGACTGTATAGAATTTATATTGTATTTACAGTGTATCGGCATCTAGCGTGACACAAGACGGAATGTATATAAAACAGATTGACAGAAATTCAATACAAATTCAAGCAAGCAAAGACGGCAAGCAAGAGATGACAACGAATAAAATTCAAAATGCAGCGCAAAACGTTCAAATGATAACTGTACCTCAGGGAATGACGGTGCTTCAGAATCCGATAAATATAAGCCAAATGCCCACAATGCTGGGACAACCGAACAGCCAGGTCTACATGATCCCAGCCAACGCCCAAAACTTGGTACAAAATGCGCTTCCGCCGGGTCTTTTAGGCCAGCAAGTGCTTCAACCGGGACAAAATGTGACCGTAGTGCAACCGAACCAGTTGGGCATGCCTGGTGGCGTTCAATACAACATGCCAATAATGCCAATGAACATGCCACCGAACTCCCAATTCATGCCCGCGGGTATAAACCTTAACACCCAGCTATCAGCTCAGCAATTGAACGCGGCCCTAGCCGGCCAACAGTTGGCGAATCCCAATTTGAACGTATCCGGTGCGATTCCAATTGTCCAGACAGCGCAGCCCCCGTCGTCCCCCTTGCCGAGCAATCAGACAATTCCCGTCTCACAGCCGCAGCAAATGCAACAGATGCTACCACAGAACTCTACGTTCATCACCCCAACTTCCCAATACCCCGCACTGCCACAGCAGTATATAATGCAGGCGAATTCCGGGGCTATAACGATGCCGTCAAACCAAAACGTTCAATATACGATTCCTTCAAGCCAAGAGTCTACCTCCGCGCCCAGCAGTGGCAACGGTCAATCCACTTCCACGGAATCCACAGACTCGGCAATTTCAAATAATCAAAACTTCATCTCGTCGTCTCAAGATGGGTACGCCCCATCTCAGAGTCAAACGCAACCATTCTCATCCGAAGGGTCCACTACACCCACAGCGTCCTTTACTTCGACCAACGCCAGTGTCCCCCAACAGACATACACAAACGGTTCGACAAATCAAAGCTATAACGCCAACCAAAGCAACGCACAACCGCCGCCAGCCTACGCTTCCAACGGATCCGCGCAATCGAACCAACCGTACCAGGCCGGAACCACTCCAATCTCGCAAAATACCACCCAAACAAACTTCTCACCGTCGACAACTCCGTTACCCAATCAGAACTACGCAGCTCCGAGTATGCCCAGTATCGGCTACCCGCCCACGCAGAACCCCTACCCAAACGCCTCCGGTCAGAATTTAGCGGCGTACGCGGGGAACCAGTATCAGTACACGAGTAGGCCCTGGTTCAGGCCTCGATATGGTTCTCCCCAAGGATCCCCATACGCTTCCGGTGCTGTCCCCCCACCAAACGGCCCTCCAATGCCGGTCCCCCCACCGCCCAATAACTACAACTACTGGCAGGACAGTTGAGATTTGGACGTCGCAGCGGAGATGCCGGATTCCTAGCAATTACCGCAAACCGACAACATGTTGTTGGCCTCGAACGAAGCAGTTTATTTGAGCCCGATGGCATACCCATCACACGGAGTGTTCTACAAGGAACGCGAACCGAATGACTATTAACATACGAGTCTAAGTGTTGTGCTTGGTGATAGACGGTGGAGATTGGACGGTGAGTGAAGGCAGCGAAGGTGCCTCCGTGTGTCGTGTCGAGTTAAACAGAGACTGTTTTATTAGGCTTTAGAAGTACATTTATAAAATGTCTAAGTACTAATATGTAATTGTATTATAAGAAATCTATACTTATTATATTGATGAGTGTTTTAATACATGAAAACAATGAGGAATCTTTTAAGTCTTGGGATCGAGTGGCCTTGTATAATAAATAATAAAAAAAAGCATAAAAGGGGCCAACATCACGCGGTGTTCCCAGGCGGTCACCCATCCAAGTACTGACCGCGCCCGACGTTGCTTAACTTCGGTGA
>DWCF01006966.1:0-11469 GCA_018230265.1 Delias oraia | reverse complement strand
TAAAGAAAACATTCTTTTATTTTTAAAAAGAAACAAAACTGCATTCGTAAGTTTTAAAAAATTCACTTGCCGTAAACGAACCGACTAAAATTTCTGAAAGTTGCATCCTGTACTTTTATTGCAACAGATAGGGTCTATTATAAGGATGAATCTCTCCAACAATCTTCATAAATTAAATGATATGAAATCCTAAATTATTATTTCAATGCTTTAAGTTACAATATATAGAACTTATACTTAATGATCCGTTTCTTTAAGCTTCCTTATGTTATTAATTATTAATTATCCTTGACCTCATCTGTCATTTTTTAAATTTATTACGGCACGTCCAATCGCCGCAAAAACTTATATTGGTCTCGTGTGAATCCTCTTCGTGTTCACGGAACAAAATTCCCCTTCAGATGGCATACAAAATTCCATCATGTATATGTAGTTGATTTCTATGATTATTTTAATGGTTTGTGTATATGTTACTAACCTGATGTTAGCGTTACAATCACATCTGATACGGGAGGAATTATACGTCCTAAAATTGTAAGTGCTGGCGTAGCGAGTATAGTAAGTGCATCTACACATTGCCCCGATCCCACTATCCTCTCAAGGCTCGGAGTAAACAGAAGGCTGGATGATTGTGGCACTACAGTCACTGTTTCAGCCTGTAATGTGAAAATAAAACATGTGGCATTCGAGGACTCCTAAAAGCTATTGCATAGCTTTTTTATCAACCAATTTAGTAACCGATACTGATGCCAAAAATACACTTAGTAAAATGTTTGTCTGTCTGTATATTCGTTATAGAAACAAAAACTACTCGACGGACTTTAACGAAACTTTTTACAATTATTTTTCAAACTCCTAGGCCGGGTATAGTGAAGGGAAAATCATAATAGGACCCGGTAGGTTGGGTACCGGGCAGAATGGATTGCCGGGTTCAATAGTGAAATTATAATTATTTGTCGTTAATGCAGTATTTTCTTCTTTTATATTAATTCAAGTATTTTCTTTGATATTTTCGATCCGTGCGAGATTCGTACTGTCGTACATATACACATACACGTTACGCGAATGCTCGGTTGAGTTGCATGGTAGGCCGAGCGGAGGTGTTAAGTTTTATTTTCGTTAAGAAATATCTTGATTCGGTGGCTGAGCTCAAAGCACGCGACAAAAACTATGTAATAGCTTAAAAATATATAAACATTGATATATCAAGCCATTTATGGGTCGTCATTGGTATTAATAAAAGCTTTTTTTGTTGTTTGACTTGTCTGTCATAAATGTGCAGTTTTTTTAAATGTAGAGCTGGCAACGGAGCAGGCGGGTCTGCTCAAATAAAGTACAGATTGTGGCGCGGTTGTCCATGGGCAGCGGTGTTCTCCTAGCACATAGGAGACCCACCTACTCTTTTCTCAGCTATACAATAAAAAAACCTAAAATTTCCACAATTCATACGATTCGGCCTTCAGCCGGTTTTATTAAATACTACATTGTTTAAAATGATTCATATACTGAATGCTTTACATTGCGTAAGTACAAGATGTGTTCATATGTATATCCTGCATCGGTTTTAGTACGAGACGGTTTCACATAGATCGGTTCAAATCGACCCTCGATGCGTAGCGACAGCTCCGCCGGCTCTGGAGAAAGCACTCGTACTGTGGCCGCATGAGAAAGGGCCGTGAATTGTACTGACTGTAAAAAAGTTCAAAGTCAGTTAAAGTCAAAATGCTTTATTCAATAGAACTTCTAAACAATTACTTTGAATCATCAACGCGTGAATGTACACCTGTTGCAACCCTACATTTCCAAATAAAGTACAGGCGATAATCTTTAGAAGGGTCAAATCTATAAAAAATAGTTTTTATTTTTATTATATTTTTTGTTGCTCTAGTAACCACAACCAGCTGGGTTGCATAATCTGATTTGTTATTGCATCGATGATGTGCCGGACTCAAGCATAGGCAAAAAAAGTAAAGGCAAATGTGCCTGAGCCCTAAAAATACCCTTATATCCACCACGTATCCCCATTTCAACCTTTTGATGGCGCTTCGGTTTTTAGTCAGGGCTCTCTCTCACTAGTGGGTTTGAGCGATTGTCGAGACGTTCCACATTACGTTTTTCCAAGCGTTTCATTTCCTTGTCAACAGTATTTATTTATAGATGCTCGTGAATTTTTTTATAACACTGATGGCAAACGAGCAGGAGGCTCACCTAGGCCAAGCAGTGCTCCGTCCATGGACACCCCAGCCCGTGCCCGCGGGTTCGTTGTCGACCTTTAAAATTTAGTTATTGCTCGTGAAACAGGAATCTATTTTAATGTTTATACAATTTTTATTATTTAGTCTATAGCTTCAATGTGCTGTCTTGTGAGATTTTAAGTTATTATAAAAATGCACATGAGAATTATAAAATTACATTAAAATTACCATATAAAAATCTATAATATATATAAGATTGTAAAATAAAATCAATTCTCATACGTAAGACCTATATACATAGTTACTGAAAACCTTAATTCTTTAAGGTTATTATTAATTACTATTATGAAAATTACTATTATTATTATGAAAAAGGTTGCAATGAGGACCCACCACCCCACCCTTAGACACCACAGGTCTCTATACTCACAGATTACTCACGAGTGGCAGTGCGCGACACGAAATACCTTTTAAAAAGCTCAACTGTGGAACGACAAACATCGAGGTAATGAAAAGTACGGCTACAAAAAAGTTGGAAAACATATATCTATAACTATACTAACGGGTACTTGTGCCTGCTTGAAAGTGACAGTCGCCTGCGCAGGCTCTACTTTATGACAGCCGCGCGGCGTAAGCTTGTAGGAACGAGCACGTGGCATACATTGCTCACTTAGACCAGACGGAACCGCAAATACACCTTGTATATCGCCGCTTTTATATTCCACCTGGAAATAGTATTAAATAATAAAAACATATTTTTGTAAGAACATATCACTTGCGTAAGTATTAAAACAATTCATATGTTTATAATAAGAGCATGCATCAGAGAGATTTTTATTCTTATTTTCAAGAGCAATATAAAGACTAGATCTGTGTTGCAACTACTTCGAATATTACTTCAATTAACGGCCAAAATAAAAACTAATATTCAAAGCAGGTATACAATCATTTTTATTGTATTTTTGGCAACGGAACAGGTGGGTCACCACTATGGTAAGAGATCATCACCAACAAGAGACAACCGCGCAACAATCACCGCTATGTTTGTGTTTCCAGCTTTTGACGCCGCTTAAGCGATGTAATTTAAAATATCTCCTATTTCCTCACTCGCTCAGCGAAATACAGTACAAGCATTGTTTATTACTGGCTATATGTGACCTCGTGGTATAACTTCAGACGATCCGATATTATGGTGCCCTAATTGTGCATCAGAATACATTTCAGCATGGCTCTCCAACGGATATAATTGCGTCAGCATAATTAGCGCGTCTAAACTATTTTTTGACTAAGCAAAATGGTCAGGTTACCTCTAATTCATGCGAGCTGTTAATTTTCAGCACCAATCCCTTCATGACGAAGTTGGGTACGGCCGCATGCGCCGAAACAACGGCGACATTATGCGCGCTCTCTTGCCAACAAACCACAGAACCTTCCACCGATACCTCCACACTGCCCGGCAACACATCAGTGAACTCGTACGACCCATCTGCCAAGTTATTCACAATTTTAATAGATTTGTGAAAGTATTTCCAGTTAGCAAGTTGGGTTGGTTGGGAAATTGTTTAAAAAGAACCGGTATCGCGTGGTGTAATTAATTTCTGTGACATAACTATTCTTGATATTGTTCATAAAAGAAGTATTGACAGCAAACTTACTACTGACTTAAGTCGTTAAAAAGTTGTATGTATAAGAATATTTTTGATAACATATACAAGAGGAAAATATATTATTCATTGGAAATTTTAACGATTTTTCTATACAATTTTCAATTTCAACAGCTCTTAGCACTAGCGGTAAAAATGGGGTCGAATTTTAAGTATCACTTGGAAATATTAGCTAATTGGGTTACATATAGTAAAATTCTATGTTGATAATAGGTGAAATACATATAGAATAAAAACCATATATTTTTCGTTTTTTCCATTATTAATTTGAATTTTAGATTCTATCTTTCGTAACCAATTTCAATTCAAAGCTTGATTTGTTAAAATGATAGTCTCGACTAAGAAAATATTTTATCCAAAAATTAAGTGATTCTCTCTGAAATCAGTTGCCAGCGGGGGTATTTGCAAACCCATACGACTTGGGTATCTTCGAGAAAAGAATGTACACCTTTAAAGGTCGGCAGCAACACACCAGGTGCTCTCCAGGGGCTGGGGGTGTCCATGGGCGGAGGACCCTTTGCCCTAGGTGAGCTTCCTGCTCGTTTGCCATCAGTCTTATAAAAATAACTAAGTAAAAAGAGGCATTGATGTCTGCATTAAATTATTAGAAGATAAAGATTTTTACCATCTTTTATGGAAGCATAAATGGGTTCTCCAAGGTACCGTCCATCCGGCGCAAGCGCACGCAATGCTGCTTTCAGGCCCTTGCAATCGTCACCGCACAACGTACGTCCCGTGACACGAGCACGCAACTGCGAGAACGATACGCCTGATACTGCACTACCGTCTACTACTACTTGTTGCCACTCCGGGTAAAACCTGGAAACGCATTTATTGTTATATTATACAGAGGTTTGTGTGTTTGTGACAGTGTAGGGGATAATCTCTGGATTTACTGAACCGATATTGAAAAGTATCTCACCAACTATCACCAAACTAACACCAAATTATCTCTCTCAGCAACGTTATTTTTGGGTAACATAGGTTATAATAACCCGAAATATGAAAATATTTTTTCATGGTAGTCGGATTTGGTAAGTAAGTCAAAAAAACAACATCTCTTGCAAACGCTGCCTTAACAATAAGAAATGTGTGATTGAGTTCTAAAGAAAAATTGTAGTTTGATAGCGTCTATAAAAAAATCCATGATAACATATATCTAACTTTAATATATTCATCAGGATTAGCTAGTTGTTATATATTATATGTCGCTTCTAAAAAAGGGTTAACAAACATTTAACCGTTGATAGATTCCAAATTATTGTTTGTTTTTATCGCGGTTTTGAATATCAAATAAAACGTTTTTATTAGAAATCACGTTGCTCTTGTAAACAGACGGTGTATTTCCAGCAACCATGGCCCTGCTAGGGCTCTGGGTGTCCATTGGCGGAAGACCGCTTATCCTATGAGCTTCCTGCTCATCTGGCACCATTTTCGTGAAAAAAGTATTTCTTAAAATAACTTTTGAAAAATATATATAGATTAATACACATAAGTCTATTGATGACTGTGTTGATTTATCTTTTTAATATTATCTATTAAAGCTAACACAGACTTAGTAGCTATTATATTTTTTCTAAGGTTTGAGAAATAAATATATTATCTTCAGCCATTGATTCTTATTAGTATTTGCCTACTTACTGAAGTCCATCTCTGTGCTCTTGTTCTGAAACGTCGACACGCGCCGAGTACGTGCCCGCTGGTAGAAACGTGCACCACTTGCCTTGAATATGTTAAATTGTTTGTTTTTACATTTGTTTAAAGATCATCAATATTATATATAAAATTTGAAATTATATTTGTGCATGAGCATGCAATAAAACCGAAACGCCATTTTAAGGTAAACTGTATGATAAGGTTCAGATACATATAAACTGATTGCAATAATAGATATTTTTGTTAGCGGACAACGGAGCAGGTGGGTCTCCTAAATGGTAAGAGAACGTCGCTGCCCATAACAACGGCGCCACAATCTGCGCATTGGTTGTGTTGCTGGCTTTTTACGCCGCTTAACCGGCACTTTTAAGGGCCTCCGATATCCTCACTCACTCTGCGAAATACAGTACAAGTACCGTTTCACGCTGAGTATTCTGTGAGCCCGTGGTATCACTTCGGACAAGCCGGCCTAATTTGTGCGTCAGGATATGCTTCAGCGTGTCTCTCCCACAGTTAAAAATATTTGTATGAGAGATAATTTTGCTGTAATATTGTTTTATCCAGCACAGAATATAAATCCAACTTATATTATAAACGCGAAAGTTTGTGAGGATGGTTGGATGGATTTTTGTTACTCACACGCTAAAACTACTGAACGAATGATAATGAAACTTTGCAATATTTTAGCTCATACATCAGAATAACACATACGCTATTTATAATGATTGTAGGGACACAATGAAGTAATACGTTGACTGAGGTTTTTATTACCTCTTTGTGTTCCCAACACTATTGCCCTAGCTGTTTTTTGTTTAGTTTTACTTGAGTTTGAGTCTACGTATAGGAACAGTTCAGTATAGACGTGAACTGGTAGAGTCATTAATGTAAATAATGTAACATTAATGTGAATATTATATAATTAGTGTGTACATATTTTACTGTATTAATCCCTTAAAATTATATTTTGTAAATTGGCCAAAATATAATAAAACATGTCAATAGAGTTGATCGTCGGGCAGACTGACTGGCGAATCCACTTAGTATATAAATATAGTTTTACATACCCTGTTCATCACTTGATACGAGCACAGTTGCAGCTGAAGAACGAAGAGTGAGTGTGCGAGGTGGTGAAGGAGCAGGGGTGACGGTGCCACACACCTGCCATCGGGACACCACCGCCTGAACCCCAGCAGAAAAACCACTGGATGTTACAATCACTTCTAACGGCTCCCACTCGCACTGTTCTATATTTATTGAAACAAAAACATTTTTTAAAAAACTGGTAATATTTCAACAGATAAAATTATGTTTAAAATGAAAAAAACTTAAATTTGTCACACAATGTTTCCAGATACAAAGCCAACTTCTTTAAAGATGTGTGAATGACATACGCTTCGCTTTACTATGAAAGTGGTTTAGCGTTCAAATGTATTTTATTTTTAAACTATCTGTCTAAGCAAATGTTTTAACATATAAATTTGAAAGCTATATATGCTGTCGCCGACTTTTTAAAGGCTCTATAACTTTACTATAGAACTCAATCATATTTCTCATAGTTAAGGCAGCGTTCGTAAGAAACGTTCGACGGTCCATTTTTTGTTAGAAAATAAATACTTAGGAAATCCGATTATCACGAAAAATACTTTTGATTTTTCCGGTATGAATAAAAATATAGTCTTCATTTATCAATTAGGATTTTACAACTATCGATTCTAACTTCCAAGCCTACAGATTTCGTGGAAATGCCTGGAGCGATTGCCTTATTTCCAAGGCGTAACGTCATCAATAAAGTCTCTTATTCTAATACACTTTGCTACACAAGTGTTCTTTAACAATTTTCTTAAAATTATTACTGAAACATTTTTGGGATCCTAAGGTAGAAGCGTATACATTGGTCCATGAAAGAATTACCAACTGTGCTAGAGGTTAAGCGAGGTATTTTAAGTTTGTTTTTGTTTCTGGTGTCCGTATTACAATTTCTTTCAAATAAATGCTTTTTTTGTGAACATACATTACATATATTACCCACAAATAAAGTGGCTTTTTATTAAAAAAAAATATTTTCAAGATCGGTTCAATAGATCCAGATCCTCCCTATAAAATAATAATTACACAAAATTTACCTTGTTATAATATAAGCATAAATATAATTTGGTTTATTATATACTCTATGTATAAAATAATTCATAATATAGATTTAATATATAATAAAGCTTTTTATAAATACGTATAGAATAATATTTCTGTACTCACCGTGTTGTAAGGTCACAGTATAAACACCAGGAGTCAGCAAAGCAAGTGTAAATTTACCAGCCGAATCAGTTGTTCCTATAGGCTGGTTATTGAGAGACACTTGTGCCCCAGGCATTGCTTTACCACCTTTAGATGCTACAGCTGAACCCACTACTGTGAAACCTGAAACCTAATAAATAATAGTTTTAAATATCATACAGATTCTACATGTATAGAATACATTTGTGGTCATGGAAACATGGTGTTGAATAACTTCATAACATTGTTTAGTATATCAAAATTTCATCTCCATCATTAATATTATCTTTATTATTTCTACCACACGACACCTGTGAGACAGCCATGCTGAAGCATATGCTGGGGCAATAATTGGGCCGACTCCTCTGAAGTGATACCATGCTCACAGCATACTCAGGGTGTAAGGGTACCTACTTGTACTGTGAAGATTTCAGAGGCACATAAAAATGATTCTTAAGCCAGTGATATTCTCTTACCATACAGGAGACCCACTTACTCCGTTGTCAGCTAGACCATAAAAAATAATAATAATAGAATACATAATTACATATGTATTTGACATATTTTCAAGACTCACCTCAAATGCATTCCTAATGTACGGACTGTTGTGATTAATGCTAAATCCGACACTTTCAGGTTTGATATTATAAGTAACAGCAGCTTGTCCAGGGGATTTGCTCATTGGTAACAGTTTGTATTCTCCAGCTGGCACCAATCCAAAGGTGAATTCCCCTGCTTGGTCGGTAACTGAGTAGCATATTGGAGAATCTGGGACACCTTGTAGTAAGGCTGTCTTACAACCTTCCACTCGGAATTTTGGGCTTTCCTGAAATAAATAGTATATTTTTTAAAATTATGAATTGATTGTAAATATTAGGTAGGATAAATATTTTTTTCATCATGAATATAAATGTATATAACATTGATAAAACGCAGAGTGGGACATCCCGTCATGCGATGGAAAGATGATCTCATAAAGGTCACGGGCAACCACTGGATCCAGATCTCTCAAGATCATAATAGGTGGGCGTCTTTAGGGGAGGTCTATGTCCAGCAGTAGACTTGATAGGCTGATGATGAAATAACATTGATATTAAAGCTTTCAAACTAACTTACATAATTATATTAATAAAATATGCAACTATAAACTGATTCCAAATAGAAAGTAATTTTGACAAGTTATGCTTAAATTTTCTCCCTACTTATAAATTTTTGTTATAATTATATCTTTCCTAAGTGTTCTGTCATGCTTATGTAATAAAAAATCCATGGTAGTAAGAATGTGATAAAATGTTAGTCATTGATCTAAATAAACTAATATGGTTTGTTTAAATTAGGTTAGTCAGGAAAAGAATATGTTAAATATTTACCTCTTTTGAATATAAAAGGACATGAACACCAGGTATGGGGTTACCAAATGATGAAACAGAACCAGTGACATCATAACCTTTTACAGCAAGAACTCCAACTGGTAACACTGTATTGCCCTCCTTTACCTGAACATTTGCTTGAGCTGGCTCCAACTTCCATCTAAAATTGAGTTTGGCAAAGGATTAGAATTTGTTTTCTTTTGAAATTTATTAATATTAACAGGATTTGATTAATAATGGTTACCTGCTGTGGGAAGCTTTTATAACATATTTGCCAGGTATGACAGGTGTGAAATGGAAATCTCCTCCAAAACTGGTCACTGTATTTCTGATATCTCCCTTATCATTGACTAATTGTACAGAAATGCCACTGGGGCCAGAATCTTTACCTGCAGTGATTACTTTACCAGTTATACCAAAGCCATTAAAGGAAAAGTTTATATCCTGGCCTTTA
Source organism: Delias oraia (assembly GCA_018230265.1). Taxonomy (NCBI): domain Eukaryota; kingdom Metazoa; phylum Arthropoda; class Insecta; order Lepidoptera; family Pieridae; genus Delias; species Delias oraia. The sequence continues at coordinate 1,859 of DWCF01006966.1, read as the reverse complement.
GAACATTGATCTGTTTCACCATCAACAGATAATTCAACTTCTGATGGCTCAAAGCTCCAACCAGCAGGTGGATGAACTTTAAGGAGATAATTCCCTTTTTCGTATAAAGGTACAAAATAGTAGCCATTTGTTGGTGCACATTCTGTTTTCTCCACTAAACTGCCTTCTTTAGTATACCTGGAATTTTAATGTAAATAATATTTTAATTATACCAATAATAGACCATATTTTAATTAAATTATATATTTCAGAGGTTATCTTACAATCCAATTTCTATATTTGATAAATCTAAAGCAACATGACTTTCAACGAAACCACCACATCCTAGGATATCGTTTCCGTAACATAATTGAGCACCAAATAATAGTATAAATATTAAATAAGTTGTCTTCATACTGTCAAATAAATATTTTAGAACTTAGAAAAACATTTTAATTTAAAGTCAAATTAAATTACAGCACGTCACAGATTACCTAAACTAAATTTATTACTATATCTTAGTAGTGTAAGATTTAACTTTTTAATAATCTATATATCTTAGATCACATTGTTGCACTTGCCTGAAGTTAATATTTGAAAATAAAATTTTCAAATGTTTATTCAAACAATTCTACTGTCCATCATTTTAACATTACTTTCCTTTATACATAATTGTTTATTTGTTCGATATTGTTTTTTTCTAAAAAAATAAACAAATTTTTACTTGTAAAATAGCACTTTCTACAATAAATAGATTATAAGTTTTCTTTTATATTTGATTGGATATTATTTTTTATTAATTGTCCGATTAAAATTATTGTTTGTCCGTTTGTTTTGCTATTTTTAATGATTTTTTTTTGTGAAATTATTTTTAAATAGAGAAGTGTTTTTTTGAATACATATTGCACATCACATATCCAAAGATTAATGACGTCACAGCAGACAATACCATATTTTTATATATTAGTTATTTATTACGTTGAAATTTTTTTATACTTCTAAATTAAATATAAATGTAAAATCAACCATTATTGATAAATAAACACAATTTGTATAATTTATTGTTAATCATAATAATTTCAAACGTAGGAAGTCCAAGGTTATAGATCTCCCAAAGGATTTACCCTAAATATCTGTATTTTAAGAAAACATTCATATTTTAAAATAATTTATATTATATTGTTAATTCATTTTTATTGTTGTACAGGTTGTAATTTCATGGACTTCTTCGTAAAAAATATTTTTTTATCGGACAAATAAGCAATTATATTGCATATAGACGGTATAAAGACGACAATCCAATTAGTTAAACAAAAATTTTAAAAATTCATTTCAAACTGCCAACTTCAGGAAAGTCATTCTTGAAGGTACAAAATCGTATATTTTTATATAGCAGTTGACACTTGACACTATATATTTCAATTCAATTGCTATCTTTCTGACGTTTAAAATATTGTTTGATGATTTTTTTACTTTCGAAAGCCTGCCTACGCGTTTTGAGAATTATATTGTTTGCTTTTTGTACATCAAGTACCTAAACTTTGCAAAATTGTGCAGTAAAAGTTATCGTTCGTGTTCTTTCTATACTCTTGTGTAAATGTTGCGGAAACGGTGTGAATAAAAACGCCACATAAGACAAATGTAAGTTAATTTTATCTGTCCTAGCGCAACCAGGCACTAACAGCCGATCGATATAAGAAAATTTTTGTTTTATTAGTACCTTTTCCCTTTCTTTATATCAGCCAAATACGTAAATCGTTTATAAGTTTTGCGATATGTGTCTATTATAGAAATTATACAATAGACATGAAAAATATTAAAGCAATATACAAATACTAAACAAACAAAATATTATATATTTTACTTTTGACTTAAAAGTT
>DWCF01006965.1:0-11475 GCA_018230265.1 Delias oraia | reverse complement strand
TCAAGTCCACTGCTGGACATAGGCCTCCCTCAAAGACGCCCACCCGCTGCGATCTTGAGCGATGTGGATCCAGCGATGTGTGATACTTATATCACACAGTATGTAAAATTGCAAAATGCGTCAGGAGTTCGAGATAATTAAATTATTATATTTAGTGTTTGGTTTACTGGATTTTTATTTTTCATTGCTACGTATAATATACTACAATTCGTAATCTTAGTTCATATAGTTTATTTCCAAGAGCGTTTAACAAAAATAACCGTAATTTCCAGTTATGTTCGATGGGCTTCGAAAGTGAAACTGCAAAACACGCATTGCTGCTGAGTCGAAATAACCTCACGAAGGCCTTGGATATTCTGCACAATGACGCGCCCTGCACTGAAGAAGGTAGGAAATACAGACATTTCCTTATCCCTTTTTAAAAACATAATATAAGTACGCCAGACTTGATATTTGCTATAAACATGGTGCTTTCGTTAAAATGATGAGTGTCTATATTTGCATTTCAAAGGTGACCAAAACAACCCGTCCACTAGTACCGGATGTAATGTGAACCGAAAGAGACAGAAAAGGGAGGATAAGAAACGGAAGTGAGTAGCATTTTAATATTTCATTTTTTAAATTAGTTTAAAACAGAAAAATAAGGCTCTCAACTGTGAACCTAGTTTCATACTGAAAATTATAGGGTCTATCAATAGTACAAATACCGCTGTATTTGAAAGACCCTATATTATAAAAAAAAATCGTTTCAAAATTTTGTATTCCTTAAGGTGTTTCAAAAAGGTTATTTTTGCTTATTTACTGCTTTTCAATCATATCTTTTACAAGATCATAATTATCAATTGGTCATAGAATAAGTATTAACATTGCTAAATTTATAGGAAAAAAGCACGCGAACAGGCTATCCGTCGATTGCGCCAATCTATACGACACGAAGAAGACGATTACCTCAGTTCTTCGCTCTTAGAGGAGGAACACTTCCTAACACAGTATAAGTCCTTATTGTAAACAAAAAAATGTATAGCCTGAATTTGATTGGAATGATTAATACATTTTTCATAAATTGGCATTTGAGGCCAATTTCATATTTTACAAAATATTAAATTTTATCCGATTTCGGTAGAATTTATCTATTTGAAAACATAAATATGTCGTTGTAATGGATAAATTGTGTTATATTTTAAAAGTGTATATATATATTACATGTATTAAAGTTTTCGAGTTTTTATGTTATATTTCTTGTTTAATAAGCATGAATATCTCTTTAACAGAAGCCTGTTATTCATTTTAATGAAAGCAAAAACTGCTCACAGATTTTATTTATTATGGTTGCAATGTGACATTAAAAAGCAATTTGCAAAATATATACAGAACATTATTTTTTATTATATCTTGACTGTGTGCGTGTTTCTAAAGTCAAGAAAAATATTTACCCGTATTTTGTTCATTTTATAATGTAATCTTGCTAATTTTATTAATTGCAGTGAAAATGTCAGCTTTTCATTATTAAAGCCAATCATAAATATTTACAGCGATGAAGAAAATTGTCCTCTATTATAGGGACCGTATTTGTCTATATATTGCAGTTGTATTATAACTGTTTCCTATTTTAATAAGCGTTTATATAAATAAAACTATTTTTCTAGACAGTTTTTTTTAATTCATTAAAATTAAAATACGAAAGATTAATAATATTTTAACCAGTAAATGATATTTTTTGAAAAATTTAATATTATTTTAGGATTGTTAGTTACATTTATTGGGGTGTTAATTGGGGTTGCTTTTTTTAACATTATTAGAATGAAATTTTTTAGGGTATATTGAAATTCGTAAAGGGCCAAATAAAATAAGAATTTTAGGTCTTTCGCAATAAGCTTTTCTAAAACTAGAGAATAAAAACATAACAATCTAGGAAAGTTATTCGATAACATTGTACATTTTTAAAAAATTTTTGGTCATTATATTACTGAAATAATCATATATCATTAAAAATATTTGTCATGCATTGGGGATAATTAACATAAACTTGTTGGATTTTTTATAATTCTCAATGTCAAGTTAACGTTGTTTATATATAATCGATATTGCCTTGGAAACTATCAATATATTATATAAAAGTAGAATCTCATTATAATATATTTATTTGGATAAAATATTATAATAACTGCTGCCTTGCAGAAGCATAGGGTGACAGTATAATTGGCTCACAGAACACCAGCTTAAAACATTGCTTGTATTGTTTCGCTGAGTAAGTGAGGATATCTGAGGCTATTAAAGTTATACCGTTAAAGCGGTGTAAAAGCTGACAACAAAAGAAAAGCGCGGAATATGAGCATAAACGGCGGTAATTTCTTACTATAGTAGAGACCCGCCTGCTCTGCTGCCCGCTATACCATAAAAAATAACGCTTTAAAAAAATAACAATTTTATAAGTGCGAATATATATATATATATATTTTTGCATTTATGAAAGAGCTAGGAAGACATCTACATGGCAATGTCTGTTACCTTGAACATCGTAAACCATTGTTAAAAATATACTTGACTTATTGACTTACAATAAACTCAAAAAACAAAATATCGTTCTTAATATATTCAAACTTGTCAAGGCTGGTGTGTGGTATGAATATGTGCTGCCTCTTCAACTGTATGATGCCCTGATCCAGACTCTCTGTTGACTTGTTCTTCTCGATATTGTCATCGTTGAGTTTTGTTATGGTTTTCCGTTTCAGCTCTAGGGATTTAACTATATCCATTGCCTAAAGATATAAATGCAATTAACAAATGTTGTAAAGTATAGAAATGATTTGTCGTCAATTTAGAAATTATATTAAATTATGATGAAATATTTATTTACCTTCATGAGACCACGAGATTGACACATTTAAAATAAGTAAAACCCTAATATTTACTTAGATTGATGTAACTAAATGATAGTTAAATGTTCTGTCTTCTTAGATGTCTTAATTTTATAGATTCATTATTGAGATTATGCACGAGAAGTCGTCTTATTAGTTTCCTTTTTCAAAACAGCCTACCTGACTTCTAATAGCTGGTTGATCTTTCAGCACAATGTTGATGTCGAGGTCGCAAGGCCACTCCAGAAGCTGGTCGTAAGGCCCAGGTACCAACCGAACAGTGCACGTGATATTACGACCCTTCCACTTGCCTATACCGTTCAAATTAATTTCCGCCTGAAAATGTGTTAGTCAAGTATTCAATATTATAATGATCAATTACTGGCCTTAAATTTATGAATTGTATGGAATCGAGAGATAGGAATAATTTTATATTTATTCTAAACAGAAGTAAACGAATACTTACGCCATTGTACTGCCTCGTCACTAATGTAAAAACTCCAAACTCAATCGAATATTCATTGTTAAAAAGTGTTTTCAGAAGAATTGTTAAAGTATTAACATTTCGTCTGCATTGCACAATGGAAGGAAGTCATTCATGAAATAGTGTTTTGATTGTGAAGGTTTCAAAGAGCCTGCTTAATATACGTCCTTGTTATTTATTATGATTGTTACATAACATACCTTCAGTGTATAGCCATACTTGCTGGTCCGGAAGAGCGGACTGGATAGAACGGTATCCTTGTCCTTGGCTTCCTTCATTCGATACGAAAACTTATCTATCCTCCATATAAATTGACCTGTATTTATACATAGAATATTCTTAATATTTCCCTGAAATGAATAACGACTACACCCGTGGGAGAGCCATGCTGATGCACACATTGGGAATTGGAATACTCAGCGTGAAACGGTACTTGTACTGTGTATCGCAGAGAGTTTGTGGACATCGGAGGCCTTTAAAAGTGCCGCTTAAGCGGCGTAAAAAGTCGGCAACACAACCAAAGCGCGGAATATGGCGCGGTTGTTCATGGGCGGCGGTGTTCTCTAACCACATAGGATACCAACCTGTTCCTCTGTATGCTATAGAATAAAAAAACACACTGATTCTTAAACAAAATACATTGAAATATTGGCAATTAAAATGCAAAAAGTATTTAATTTCATTAAGATCAAAATTAAATATAACCTTTGAAAAAGACTAATGAAATATATTTAATAAATATTCCATAGCTACCGGTATCACTGCCGCTCTCTGGATGTACCAAAGTCATTCTAGTCTGAAAGTCTGCCAGTTCGGCTCTTAATTTATTGTAGCTCTTCGTAAGAGCGCGAAGATCTCGTGAAATAATATCCATCTTATTGGAATGCTCCGATGCTTCGGCTCTTGCGTCTGCCATTGCGACTTCTAGTATCGCTAAGCGATCAAAACCCTGTATAAACAAAATAAAAGCTTATTGTGAACATTCTTACAATTGAAAAGCTTTATTTTATTAATTTAACTTTGCCCAGCTCGATCTACGAATATTTATATCTAAAAACCTCTTTTAAATAGCACTTGTTATAAACGAGCTTACGGGGTTTTCCGCGGAAGCGGCATTTTGTAGCTGAACTCTGAGCGTTGAGAGCTGCGCCAAATTCTGAGAAGACCTGCGTGCCTCCATCACCTCTGCTTCTAACGCTGCTTGATTCTCAGCATTGCGATGTCGTTCTTCTTCTACAGTTTGCTTGATATATTCGATTACCTCCTCTGAAAAAAATTTAATAATTTTTATAGATTAAAATTATTGAAATTCGTACATTCTCTTGTAAAACAGAATGTCCAGTATGATATTTTTTATGGTATCGTGGATACCGGTGCACGTGGCTCTCCTATATGGTAAGACAACACCGCCGCCCATGGTCAACCGTGCCACAGCCCGCGCATTGGTTGTGTTGCCGACTATTTACACTACTTAAACGGCATTTTAAGTGCCTCCGATATCCTCACCAACTCAGCGAAACAATAGAAGTACCGTTAAAACTACCATTTCTGGCTTAGTATTCTATAAGCCCGTGGTATATCACTCCGGACGTGCCGGCCCAATTAGTGCCTCGGCATATGCTTCAGCATGGCTCTCCCACGGGTGAAAAATATTGCGATATTGTTAGTCAAATTTGAAGTCACTTCATGCGTCACTGCAGTTAACTACATGCAATTAAATTATGTCTATTGTTTTACCTAACTTATTAATAGTTCTTATTCTATTGTCATGGTGCGTAAGCGCCTGCTCTAAAAGTTCTCTCTCGTTCTGCTCGTGCACGATGCTGCTGATAGCACTTTCCAACCGCATAGTGGTGGTTAATTGCTGGCTTTGGAGCTCCTGTGAAAATAAATCTATTAAACATAATATAAAAGCATGAATATAAACCGAGATTGCCCGCCGTTTTAGTAAGTTGAAGTGGCAATAGGCTGGCCACATAGCTCGACGAACCAACAACCGTTGGGGAAGAAAAGTTCTTGAGTGGCGACCGCGTACCGGAAAACGCAGAGTGGGACGTCCCGCCTCGCGATGGATGATGATGATGAAATGCATAATACCAAAATACGATGATATGTATATGTCGTAGTCATCTGGTTGAATCTGTTTTTTGATAGAATGACTAGCGCGTTCATCTAATGAAGACATTAGTCGAATGACTAAAGGACAAGTTGCCAAATTGTTGAATTTAACGTTCAATGTCTACTGAACGTCATTTCGCGCAGTCGTTGAGATGAGATATGGCCGAAATATATTTAGGTTAGGTTAGAGTAGGTATAGTTAAATCCATGCTGGTACTTTTTTTTACGAAAAGGTCACTTTAAAATAAAAATAATAATAAAGTAAAAGTATCAGCTGTGCGAATTGTTTGACGCCATATTTGTTTTGGTAACTACTAACGCTAAGTGAGAAAAAAATGAACTAAATTACAATCACTTAGTCGATTGTTCGTTAACTAGTTGGTCGTTAAGTGACGCTTGTTCAGTTATCGTTCGGTCTAGTCATTCAATTGAATGTCGTCATTCAATGAACTCACTAGTTATTCAATCAAATAACGTATCCAACCAGATGACTGCGACATATAGATTGAAAGAGCACTACAAAAATATGTTGAAGTTAAGATTAAAATTTATCCATACTTGCAAGGCCAGCTGCACATTGGAAAGATCGTGTTTGAACTGTGCCGCCCAGTCTGCTGACCTCTCTGCCTCGTTGTCTAATGCTGCACGGAGTGATACCAAAGTGGAAAGAAAATGTTGGGCTCTTTCCTCTATTAGTATCAGCTTGGAGCGAACATTTTCTAATTCGGTAGACTGGATATCTCGGTGGCTAGATTCTTCTGTTAGAACAACTCTGAAACAAAAAAATGCTAAAAAATCTTTTTTGTATTTTTCAAATAATTAATAATAATAATAATCCTAGCTTTTTTTTCGAATGCACATTACAGTTAATCTTGAATGTTTTCTGAGGACAGGTTTTAATAAGCCACCATTAAAAAGTTATTAAAGGGCTATTACTATTCAGTTCATAAAACATTCAATATATACAACGTGGTTCACTGCGTATAAAAAGTCAATTTGACCACCAAAATCTCCATTAACAAAATGATCAGCCATATATTGAATTAATTTGTAACAAAAAATGTGATAAATGAAGAACCGCTGTTCCGATTTTGTGCAAACTTCACGTAAGCCATATAATCGTCATCATCATTTCAGCCGTAAGACGTCCACTGCTGGACATAGGCCTCCCCCTTGGACCTCCATGAATACCTGACGGAGGCGACCTGCATCCAGCGTCTTCCGGGTGGGTGGACGTCCCACGCTGCGCTTGTCGGTTGTCTCCACTCTAACACTTTTCGGCCCCATTGGATAAACATATATGTATGTAAACCATATGTGTACTGAATAATCCGAACAAAGCCTAAAGATTTGGTTTGGACAGATGGGCCCGTTCTTAATTTATACAATTACAATGAACAATGACATTGATTTTTATACATACAGATAAGCTGTGAAAATAAAATTACTTGATTTTAGTTAATTCGCTCTCCAGATACGAGACACAATCCTCCAACGGCACAGCTCTTGGGGACCAAGTGTGGTTGTTGACCGAGGGTGGTACTGGATCTAAAACGCGCACATGCGTGGGCGATACGGTGTTGCGACTCTGAAATTTAGCTTTTTATTACTCATTTTCGCAAACATGAGTATTAATATAAACATTCAATGCGAAAATTACGTTTCCTTTTCTAATATTTCTCTTGCGTTAAGGATATTTTATGTCTCGCGTTTTTCCAATTAGGATCTAGTTTCGAATAATATTATTACGAAATATTCTATTTCATCTTAATTCGTTTTATTTATTTATATATTATTTTTAATCACCTTCTCGATCATAGGACATTGCTTAACATGGGTGTCTCTGTGCTTTCTCTGAATCCAGGCACCACAACGCAACGAGCACTGCTCCAATATACTGCCACATAGCTTTAAATGGTGCTGAAAATGTTTAAGTCTTTTGAAGCGTGCAAAATTTATTAGTATATGTATATATATATATATATATCTACATGTATAATTATATATATTATATGTGTGTGTATGTATGTGTGAATAAGAAATTATATGCTTGTAGAAGATACATAGAAGCTTGAAACACGCATTCTGCATTCGTTTAGTACATATATTAATATTAATTATAATTATTAAATTTTTATCTGCATAAACATTATCCATTCTATATAGTTTTAGTTTCTCAGATTGAATTCTATATCGTTAATTAATAATATAGTTTAAGAAATTATTTAATACATGTAAATAATAAATAAAATTGAAAAGACCCGGCAACGTTCCATCATTCAATAATCAAAGATAATGTGTCGAAATACCTAGCAAAGAATGATTCACTGATAAGGATGGAATATGTATTTACTTCAGTAGATATGTACCTATGATATACGATGAGACGTGCTCTACCTGATACAGTCCCTGAAAAAATCTTGTTTATGTCACGTACTGATCTAGAGAACCTTTAAAGATTGAGATTAATACGTTTTTAAGTTAATAGAGATATCTAATTTAGTTTTTTGTTTGGCAATTCATTTAAATTAATACTTTTTAAATTTATATTAATGATTTTTCTTTTCAATATTCGGACAATAGATATTTCATAGTGTTTAAAATGATATCACATGTATTCAATAAAAGGTAAAGTATGATTTTCAAAAAAAAAATGGTTTAGTTGATCGATTTAGCCATAGCCATGCGTTACCAATATGGTTATTTTCATGGTTGCAATTCACCTATAGATGCTTCAGATACAATACAACATAATATTAGTTTCCGTTTGTGAATTAGGCTAGATAACATAACTTACTTGTAATTTTCCCATTTCAAATGATTCATTGCAGAAATAGCAGGCACTGTCCCGCCCTTCTGTTTCACTGACATCATTCTTTTCTGTCTTAGTTAAACTCATTTTTAACCCTATTTTTATAACATTACATTAAATACGCAATATAAAAAAAAAACTTTTATCAACACTGCATAGAACTTGTAAATCATTGGTTATTTGATTTTTAAAATATTTATGTGTAAATCTGTCGTAGATAGATAGATATATGCTTGTAATACACAAAGCAAATTATACTCATCAAAAACGAATAAAGATACACTTATAGAATTACTGTTTCCTTGAGAATTGTTAATAATTATAATCACTTTTTGCATCCGATTGAAACAATAGTTTAGAAGAGACTAGAGTTGTGACTCTTATCAGTGATATGAGATATCTGGCAATGTGCTAGATAACGTACAAAAAATATGAAACAGTAATTTATTGGGTCAAGGTACGTAACGATTGCTAAAAATGTTAAAATTGTCAATAAATAAATTTTCTCTATAAATACTAACTCGAACGTTTAAATTCTTAGGTGCTTCTCGATAAAATTAGATATTTAAAAATGAAATGAGTTACTAATGAAATCTACCTTACAGTTGAGGAAGGAATATGAATGAAGGGCTTATATCGCCGTACCTACAGATTCATTTGACAAAAGATGCCCTCGTTATATTTAATATTAGCTAATTTATACTCTGATATCCATATCTCCTTTAAAATAAAAAAAGCGAAGGAAAAAAATAAGGCGAGATAACATTTACATGCCAATTGTCTATCTACCATTGTCTATGGCAACGCCGACCAATGATCGAAGACCACTTTTGATGCGGCTTAATTTGTTTGAAAACTTTGCGTGATTGAGAAGAGTCGTTATTATTTTGTTTGTAATCAATATTTAATTAATTATTGGATTTTTTCACTCGTTAGCCACTGAGCTTATTAGATTTCTCATATATTAAACATTATCTATCAACAATTTTTTTGCTCTATTGTTTACGGAAGTTTGTATTCTTTATTGAAGATACATTTCCCTTTTTCTGAGTTATAAATGATCACATTATTCCACAAAAAGTGAGAAGCCCATCGCCGAAGGCTGGTAAAGGTCAACAGCTTAGTTTATTATGCAAATGTACGGAATTGCGCTCGCGCAAGATGTTTGCTTAATTTGTAACTTCTGCAGTCACAATTGTGGTGTAAAAGTGAGCGGGCGTGCAGTCTTTAACGAGAGCGTATTCAGTACTCGAAATAATTACATCTCTGTAGGGTAAAGTGCTAAAATTTAAGTGAAACATAAAAAGGATTTTGGTGTAAGTAATTTTTAATGAAATAAAAGTTTTTGTTCCTTCACTTATGCGTTAAATGGGCGAATGAAAAAAATATTTCATAAATTAAAAATGAAACTTAATTAAAAACGAAATATTTTATTTTAATACTAGCTGGTACTTTTTAACCTTCCATCTTTTGTACAATTTGCTTAAGATAGCTAAAATGGTCTAAGTGGTGTAGGTAAGTTAATTCAAAGCTATAAGAAGTTATCACTGGCGCCATATTATTATAAAAATCTGGGAATTTGTTAATTATTCGCAATCAGATGAAATGTTGAACACGTAAATGGTTCGCACGGCCTTGGCTGTCGTCACTATTTGGAAATAATTTTTAAATAGGACAGGAGCAGTAGGTATTTAATGCTCCTCTAAGGTACCATTAAACATTAGGTATTAATAGAGTAATTCTGCAAATACTTCTACTAACGTAACCTCTCCTAGGAAAATTAAAAAACTTAAAATTATAATTATTATGGTCGTATTAAGTGACGCAAGAAGACAACAAGCCGTGGTATATTTTTGCAAAAACTTGTTTCCGTTGATTTATTATTGCACGAGTTTTGACTTTTATATATTTTTTTGTATTACAACTCTTAACAACATTTTTGTTAATCTTTTCCTTTCAGATATTTTTTTTTGTTTAAACAAGAACTTTTGCCAAACAGTAACAAAATACAAGAAAATGGTTAATTTTAAGATGAATCCAAATATTGTCAATAATGTTTTGTTAAGGTTTTATATTATAATACTGTTTTAATTGTTTTGCTTTTGGTAATAAAACTTTCAAAAAATTAAAATGGCCTTAAAGTGATATTATTATTTAAGGTAACATAAGTAGGTTATAATGTAAGGAATTATTGTTTTGTGATATATATTTGCTGATTTTTTTATATCGTTGATGCCTGTACTTTGTTAGTTTATCATAGTAATTACCCGTCGGCTTCAAACACAAGCGAACCATCATCTTACCGAAGCATCAAAATCAACATATAGTATGCGTCATGGACGCTAATGTGTCTCTTCTATCTTAAATATATTTCACATATATTACCAATACTTGAGAATCTACTTACATAATTGCAAAGCGCTACTAGTAAACCAAGTTTTCGTCATGTGTATTTTGTTTCTGTGTTGATTTAACACTCAAATTTATTCTACAATAATTTATTATAATACATAATCGTATAATTTATCTTAAAAATCCTCAGTGTTCACTCAAATAAGGAAAAAAAAAGAAATCAAAGTCCAATCGAGTTCTTCGTTATTAATAAATAAAATTACCTTGATGGGTCATGGGTACGATGAACGGTCGAAATTAAAAAAAAATACCTCCAAAACAAAACCGTTTGAAAGAACAATAAATTACACCGAACGAATTAGACACTTAAGTATAAAAATTACTCAAGTGTATGCACAACAAGAGAAAACGCAACGATATTTTGAAAAATATCATCATTTGTTTGATTTCGAAATGAACTTTTGGTGTCATAATATTAAAACATTGCTAACTTTATAACACTTTCGTTTTCATTTTCTGCCAATCAATTGTTGTTTGTTTTCGCTAATATTTAATTACAATGTGTCAGAGACAAGCAGTCCTTAAAATAGCAACAATTTAATTCAAATATTTCTCTATTAGTTTAAACTAATAGACAATATTTTTATTTTAAAATTGATGTAAACAGATCTATACCTGTTTAGATAAATTTATAAATCATGTTCTTATGAGATCATAATCTAGTACCAGTTCTCGACGTTTCTACTATGGGAAAAACTGGAAAGAGATGTCTTTTTATTAAATAAACGTTTTTATTACACATGGTGGATCTCCTCTTATTAATATTATGGATGAGACAATGATATTCGCTG
>DWCF01006964.1:0-11477 GCA_018230265.1 Delias oraia | reverse complement strand
CCAGATAATATTTGTAGCAAATACGTTTCAAGCCAATACTGCTGTTATAATTGTTCAGGAACTTTTAATTTATGTTAAAAGGAACAATGAGAATAAAAGTTATATTAAATATTTAATATAATTTCTAAAACGTGATTTTCTCAAATCATTCAAAATATTTTATGATAGTTCTTCTTCTTATCTTGTGGCCTCTGTCACTAGTCATCTTCTGCCAGTGTCAGTATGATGCTATTTAAATAAATATTGACAGATAATCAAAGAAGAATATAAAATAAAATTCTAAGCGAGATACACCAATATGTTAACCAAGGTCGAATATAGGTATGATTTTATGAACAAATAACAAAGACTATGAATTAAAAATAGGACAGATTTTTAAAAATTGGAAAGGTAATGTATTTACAGTAATTCATTTACAGCTTAATATTATTAATATGTAAAAATTTACACAAATTTTAATTATTTAAGGGACTTGTATGATAGTTATACGTGGTTCTGACATTCTGACTTCTGAAAGTGACATTTAGACAGTTAACATAAAGACAAATGACATTTAGAGGTGACAGTAACAGAGTTAAGTCGTGGATTGAATCCTGCGATTGGTGAGGGGTGAGTAATAAGTACTATATACTGATGTATATATATACTACTGATTGAGATTTATAAAACCACTCATTCATTCACCATTCACAATACAATAATTTATTTCCTCGAGCAGAATTCACAGTTCGTAGTTCGCACTTCTAAGTTCGAGATGATTTCGCAGTTCTTTGCAGTCAGTCGCCAGACACCGGCATTTGTAGTCGACTAGAGGAGGTCACTATTAAACGCCGGCATTTGCGTTCTAATATTTTGCATCTTGAACTATTCATTTTACAGAAAAAAAATCCGTGAAAGTGTGAAGAAAGAACAGTGCGGTTATCGAAATCACAGTTTTATAAATCAATATAATTGCTATCCGAGGTAAAGTATTAAAAGAATGATATCAAAACCTACCTAGTGCTTATAGACGGTTCAGGCCTTACAAAATTTGCTATATTAAGCTTGAATCTTTCCACGTGTATTGCATACGTGGTGAAAGTTGTGTGTTTTAATTTAACAAAATTATATCATAATTTCCTTATGACATGACGATCCTTTACGATGATTTTTTTAATTAAACTTAATTAAGTGTCCTTACATTCCTAAATTTTCTCAAATATTATGTAAGGTAAAAAGTTTTGTAAATAAATTCCGTGAAATATATTATAAATAAATTAGTCTGTGACCTCCAATATCCTGTATAAGGACACAATTACTATTTCATTTTTCTAACACTAAATCTGTTTTTGTTATTCAAACCACGTTTATTCAACATTAATAATGACTAATAGTTAAAAACGTTGGATGTGTTTATCAGATAATTGTTAAATAAATGAGAAATATGAATGCATATTGGCTTGAAAATTTTCCTGTTGTGCTTAAGCAAATCTATGCATTGTTAATTTTCATATGATCTTAATATATTGTACACAACACATATTTCTAAATCTCATATAGGAATGCTACTGTGAACTAAATTATTATAGTTAATTAATTTAAAGTCAGTAAGTAAACAATATTATAAATATTTAATAAAGTACTCCCAAGTTGTTTGCATCAAGATATCACCTCTTCAGTAAAACTTAAAGCCACTTATATGATTAGATCTTTAATTTTGAATGTTATCTATTATATTAATATTGATGTATTCCAATAAAATAAGTAAACGCATAAACTATTAATTTTAATTAGTGTTTTTAGATTTGCTTTTCATATTCATATAGAGTAAATGTATTTTTTTAAATTTCTGTATTTTTCTCTTATTTTTCACTTTGTTTTTAGATATCTGTATTATATAGAATAAAACACATATAGCTAGACTGAGTATTTGAGTATTTTATTGGAATGTAATTATTTTAGTAATTATGAATTTTTAGGACTATTACTTTCATTATCAATTGTGTTCATGCAAATAGGTAATTAATGCATAAGGCTTGGTCTTATCAGTTGCTAATGAATTAATTAGATCCTTATCTTGTTAACTTTTGATATCAATCTTTTAATAGTTTTTTTCCTATGTAAAGTGTGCATTAATGTTATAAGCTCCAAGTGCTTTAAAAAATTGTTTAGTTTCAGTATATTTCATAACAATTTCATTTAACATGTTCTTAAATGGATTAAGAAACTATTAAATTCGTTTATTTAAGTAAAAATTCAAATTTAGTGAGTCATTAATGGTACTTGAAAATACATAAACACAAAAATCATCTGCCATCAATTTTAACATACCTACTCTTGTAATTTTCAAAGTATGTTTCTAATGTTTTGCCATATTTCAGTATGAAAAATATTACAAGTAAAAATTAGGCTTAATTGGCTTGATATTGTTATTAGGATTGGCAAAAATTAAGATCTATGCATGCTGTTTTAGTATCAGTTAGCTGCTTCCACTATGAAATACTTTATTACATGTTGATCTGTATTGTTTGAATGCTTTCCCCAGGTATGGAGTGGGAAGGCCCGGCAAAGCAAGGATTGTACGACCCTCAGAACGAGCACGAGGCCTGTGGTGTTGGTTTTGTTGTTGCTATCGACGGGAAACGTACCCATAAGGTAAGAATTAAGTCCTAAAACTGTCTTAACCTTGTCGCGGTCTCATAAGGTATTGTCGGTCTGAAAATTTATAAGTTGTATTTGCTCTGGAATGGTATAACAGTGGCCGGGTAAATGTCTTTGCTCCAACGGGGGAGCTTTGCTGATACTAATAGGATAGAGGGAGTAGTACCAGGAGCTCACACCTTGAGTTAATAAATGTGTTGTTGAAGTTCAGCTTAAAATAAAATGGCAATATCTAATTAAATTAATACCTTAGCGTGGATTACAGTGTTAGACAGCTATAAAAAATAGATGCTATTTTAAAAATCTATTTTAGAGTTTTATCTGTATTACCTCGATGTTTGTCGCTCCGCAACTGAGGGTTTTTAAGACGTTTTGTGCTGCGCATCACCACTCTGTGGAATCAGCTTGCTGCAGAGATATTTCCAAACCAATACGACTTGGACAAAAAAAGAGGGCTCTGCAATGATAATGAGCGATGATAGTGATAATGAAACGGTTTTCCGCGTGTATTGTACGTGGAGTGGAGTGGATGTGTAACTGGAGTGACCGTAGCTCTCCAGAAACTTAGCAGCCCTTTCGGATTGCCGGCGGTCTCGAAGAGCGACATCGGAGTCCCGAGGTGTTGTGCCCTGTACGTTGCAACTACTGTACTCTCTAAAAGGACATGAGCTGCTGTTTCGTCCTCGTCCATGAATGCTGCATAGGGGGCTGTCTGTAACACCCATAACATAGAGATGTTTCTTAAACGAACCGTGTCCTGTTGATGAATTACTTACAGACCGTATTTGGGGTTGTCCATGGGCGAATGACTATTTGTCTTAAGTGAGTCTCGTTTGTCATCGTCTCCATAAAAAATGCTATCCGGCTAATATATAAAAGGGATTTATTTATAAATTTAATGTTATACCATCAGATCGTCCGCGATGCCGAGACTCTCGCAAAACGGATGGAACATCGTGGCGCCTGCGCGTGTGACAACGATACGGGTGATGGCGCTGGAGTATTGACGGCCATTCCGCATCAGTTCTACTGCGCACAGCTGAGGTAAGAGTTTCACAGTATAGTGTTTGTATAATGTAAACTATATAGGAAAACCCAATCTCAAATTCATCATTTTGATATACATTTGCGCTCACTATATATCATTAGATAAAATAATTCTTGTTCAACACTCTAAATAAGCGAAATCGCTCCATAACTAGCCTTTTTATTAGAACACGTATCCCACAACCAGCTGACTCAGAACTCAGATGGTTCTGTGTAGGATCCGCGATAACAACCGCCTCCGCCGAATAGGATGGCGAGGATCTAGCTCCGTCCAAACCGAGGTTCGTGTCTCACAGGAGACACTCTTGCGCTAGTCGGGGCTAAACATCAAATTCACGGTGCGCTCCGAAAGACCGCATGATGCTGTGCAGGCTGTATGGCCGGCAGCAAATAGTCCTTCCAAAAAAGCCGCTAGGCCCTTAAGATTAGTTCCCTCCTTGCCTAATAATTTTGTTAAAACCGACACTTGATATAAGGCTCTGCTTTGTCACATTTATAATAACTTTTATTATAAATGTAAATAATAACTTTTATTATAAATGTGACATTATAATCAGTTTTTTTTCTGTTATGAAATTAGAATTACTAAAAGTTAAAACAAGTAAAAGTACTTTCTTGGGAAATGTATTCGCTTTTATAATAAAATCCCTAAAGAGATAACTGAACTTACAGATAGTAAATTCAAGAATCTTCTAGAAAGTATTTTAATTAAGAAAGCTTATTACATATAATATTAACCAGTACGTAGAAGATAAAGATGTATGGAAACTCCTGCATAAGCACCAACTAGTACACTTTAAACTATCCAATAGCTTTTAAAAAAAATAACCCATATTAAATTTGGCGATAAAAAAAATTAAACCCTATGAATCTCTCTTCGTTCTTCTCGTAGAGGTTTATTTTCCCAACCAATGGTAGGTTTATGAGTTATTCTACCTAAATCGACATCGACATCGAAAGTATCATATTTAAGAGGCAATTTTGATCAAAATGAATAATTTATAATATCGAAAAATACATATACAATAACGTTAAAATTGAATTAATTAATATATCTTTCGAGAGTTATTATAACCCAAAATGTAACTCAAAATAAATATGCTAAATACTATACTATATTTTAATTAGAATTTTTTTTTCATTCTCTGCAAACTTTAAATATTCAGAAATGTGCCTTTTTCGAAATTGCATTATGTTTATAATTAAATAAAAATTCAAATATGACGTTATATCATATAAAATCAAGTAAGCGCTATTTTAGATAGTTGATTAGCTTTGTCTTGTATTTAGTCTTTTTAATATAGAATGAAATTGGACCAGTGACAAGTCAAAACAAGTTATCTAACTTGGTATCAAGTCCAGGCACACATATATATTATATATATAAGTCATATCATGAAATCACATTGGCATTATGCCAATAATTTCACAGCAAATAGATACTTAAGAATGCTTTACTTGAAAATCTTTGACCTGGAATTTATATTTTATAATGTGTCGGTGCTTTTTATAAGGTTACCACATTGCTGTCATTATATAATATATATTTTCCATGAGAGAGCCATGCTAAAGCTATGCTAATGCACTAATTGGGCCGGCTCGTCCGAAGTGATACCACTGGCTCACAGATTACTCAGCGTGAATCGGTACTTCTACTGTTTCGTTGAGTGAGTGAGGATATCTGAGGCCCTTAAAAATTCCACTTAAGCAGCGTAAAAAGCCGGCAACACAAGCAATGCGCGGATTTTGGCTCGGTTGTCCAAGGGTGTCGGTGTTTGCTTACCATATAGGAGATCCACCTGCTCTGTTGTCCGCTATATCATAACAAATTATTAGTAGGTAACAGATTTTATTACTAATTCAATGTATTTAATGGGTTTTGTTTATACCTGATTGATATTGGCGTATAAAATCGTAAGAGTTTTGACGTCGTTATGTTTTATATGTTCTAGAAACTGTATTTTCTAAGTTTTAAGTGTATGTGTGTGGAGTTATAGGCATATAGTGTATAGCATTTTTTTTAGTATAGCGGGCAATGGGGGAGGCGGGTCTCCTCTGTAGTAAGAGATGGACAACCGCGTACCACAATTCGCGGTTTGGTTGTATTGCCGGCTTTATACGTCGCTTAAGCGGTATAATTTCAAGAACACCTGATATACTCACTCACTTTGTGAAACACTGTAGGTACAAGTACCGTTTCACGTTGAGTATTCTCTGAGCCCGTGGTATCACTTTGGACGAGGCGACATGCGTCGGCATATGGTTCAGCATTGCACTGCGACGGATGCGACAGTGTTTAAATCTGCGGCTGTTTTGCGTTATAATTTTTGTGTTTTTTATGTTGTATTAATAAGTTTTTGAATGAAAAATCTTAGAATGAAAAACCGTTAAATCTTTCTAATAATATATTTTCGTAAACGTACGTGCTTTTGTTGTCTAAACGGTATTTCATTGAACTAACAATTGTCATTGTATTGAGCTTGATTACAACTATGTAAAATACAATAATTTATGTAAATGTTAACCAGAAGCTATTTTATTATCATCGTAACAACTTGTCGGTAATATGAACAGCAGATACAATGATATCTAGTAATTAATGCCTAATTCATTATTTTTTGACTGCCACATAGCTAAGTGGTATAAGTCCATGAAGCGTAAGGTATCGGGTTCGAATGTCGGTCCCAGACTATTATAGTTTAATTTATTCGGCCTCCGAAAGGGCTTGGCAGTGGCCGGGCGAGTGTCTAAATGCTGTCGCACCGGTGGAAGAGACATGCTGAAACATATTGTAACGCATTAATTTTGGCCCGGCTCGTCGGAAGTAATACGACGGGCTCAAAGAATACTCAGCGTGAAACGGTAGTTGTACTTAAAACGGTGCTTCTATTGTGTTTCTCTGAGTGTGTGAGGATATTATACGACCTTGAAAATATCGTTTAAGCGGCGCAAAAAGCCGCCAATGCAACTAATACGCGGGTTGTGACGCGGTTGTCCATAGGCGGTGGTGTTCTCTTACCATAGAAGAGACCAACTTGCTCATTTGTCCGCTATACCATAAAAAATATATTTTGTTTAGGCACTATTGACATATCTGTCACTATACTACACTACTGTCTGACTATCAGTTATAAGATGTGACGTCATAGAATAAAATTTTCCCCTGATAGGTCTATATACTATTATTCATAATCCCAAGATAGTTAGCCAAGGCCAACCGAACTCCTAATGGAATATAACTATTGTTTTGTATTTTTTTTAAGTACCAACAAAACCACCACGGGTATGGAAATATCTCTGCAGGCTTGTCTTTTGTTTATAATATATTTTATTTTTTATATTAGAGCGGACAACGAAGCAGGTTGGTCTCTTCTATGATAAGAGAACACCGCCGCCCATGGACTATCATGCCACAGTCCGCGCTTTGGTTGTGTTGTCGGCTTTTTACGCAACTTCAGCGCCATTTTTAAAAGCCTCCGATAGCTTCACTCAGCAAAAAACAGTAGAGGCACCGTTTCAAGTACAACTACTAATAATTTCACGCTGAGTATTCTGTGAGACCGTGGTATCACTTTGGACGAGACGGCCCTATAAGTGCATCCGCATATGCTTCAGCATGGCTCTACAACGGGTGTATAAGGTAATAGTGTTACTATTAAAGGCTGTTAAGGTAATTTAGTTAAATTTATGTATTTAAAATATACCCTATCAAAATACAAAATCATTTTCGCATTCATCGGTGCGCTGTTACTACCCGGGTTTGTATGTACTCACACATGCGTAACTAATGTGTCCGCCATATTGAAGAGCTGTTGTGTGTATGTGTGTGTGTTAGAATCACTATCTAGCCTCATACAAAACATGATAGGAGGTTAATTTGGGGTCAATTTCCTGACCTCGATTCGCGAAATCAGTGAAAATTAAGGACTCTTAGCATATCGTTATTGTCTGGTTCTCACCAACGAGATTGGTTTGAGCTGCTTGAATAAATATGCAAACATTATAATCAAATAATGATATCTCCACGGAGTTATTATGGAAATTGATGTGAAAAACAAACCGCCATCGTCAACTGCGTAGTTTGATACAATCAGGGCCCATTCAATGCCATTATCTAATTGATATATTTGTTCACCGATTCAATATGAATGACACACTTTCGCACTAGGGGTCTTGAATCTAGACTATATTTGGTACTAACTAATCGCATTTGTATATTAGGTGTTTTTTATATAGCCAACAGTAATACAGGCGATTGATGGTACAAACGGCGTTATAAATCGCGTTTTGGTTGTGTTGTCGGCTTTTTACGCCAATTGGTAAAAGTTGAGGAGTTTCCCATGTGCATTCTGATTGGTAAGAGATCACTGCGCCATACAATACTTGCTTTGGTTGTGTTGATGGTTTTTTTTAACACTTGACGTATAAAACTTGATGGCTCTGGTTTCCTTACGCACTCAATTTCAAACTGGTATTATGAGCCCTTCGTATTATTAGCCCTTCGTACTGACCCACGGGTAGGACAGTGTTACGACACTCAAAATTGATGGTTATTATATCGCCGCGGACCACCACTCTGTGGTGTGTGTTAGCTGTCTGCAGAGGTATTTCCAATCCAATACGGCATGGTGTCCTTCCAAAGAAGAGTGTACGTATTCCTAACAGGCCGACAACGCACCCGTGGCCTATCAGTCTAGGGTTGTCTATGGGTGGAGCACAGTTTACCTTAGGTGAGCTTCCTGTTCGTTTGCCTCCCTATTATCCTTAAAAAAAATTCTCAGTCACATATAATGTGTCCATAGCCGAAATAGCTTATCTTAAGCTAAGTGATTCTAATTCGCAAGCCATGCCAATGGAGGAATTTTGTCGTTGTGTTCTTATCGCTCGTTCATTAATCACTATTGAAGAATGCTGTGTAATTAAAATGTGGTACTAAAGATTTTGCTTTCAATGAAATTAATAGAACATAATTTCAATATTAAATAGTTTTCTCGATACACAGTTCAATATTATATAAGTGTTAAAATCAATTATTTTCTTAGTTTTTTTATTGTATAGCAATCAACTGAGCAGACGGATATTCTCTATGGTAATAGACAACCGGGACATAATCAACGCTTTGCTTGTGTTAGCGTTTTACGCTGCTGAAACGGTATAATTTCAAGGGCCTCCCATATATTCACTTATATATACCGAAACACAAAACTATTTCACTATTATGTGA
The DNA here is from genome assembly GCA_018230265.1 of Delias oraia. Classification (NCBI taxonomy): domain Eukaryota; kingdom Metazoa; phylum Arthropoda; class Insecta; order Lepidoptera; family Pieridae; genus Delias; species Delias oraia. Next base: position 2,566 of record DWCF01006964.1, on the reverse strand, counting down.
CTGCGTATACCTTCCGACAAGCCGGCCAAATTAGTACATCAGTATGGATCTCCCACGGTTGCAACAGTATTAAGACACTCGCTCGGCCACCGTTAAGCCCTTCTAAAGACCGAATAAATGATAAATTTTTATTCTGAACTGGATTTGAATCCGATACCTCTGACTTCACGGTGGCTTACAATACCGTTCGAGTTTTAACTCTATGGTAAAAAAATTTAACCTATCAATCATTCGTTAATAATATTACGCTTGAATGGAACGACGAACCGTGACGTTATCTATAATATTAGAAGAAGTATAGCATTACATATAATAAGATAACTATTATTACTACCCGAGGGAGAGTCTTGCCGAACCATATGCTGACGCACAAATTGGGGTTGCTCGTTTGAAGTGATACCACGGGCTCACAGAATACTCAGCGTAAAATGATACTTGTACGGTGTTTCGCAGTGTGCGTGAGGAGGAGGAGTGAGGGAGGCCCTTAAAAGTACCGCTTAAGCTGCTAAAGAGCGGGCAACACAGCCAAAGCGCGGAGTGTGGCGCGGTTGTTCATGGGCGGCGGTGTTCTCTTACCATATTGGAGACTCACCTGTTCCGTTGTCCGCTATATTATAAAAAAACTATTATTCGTCTTATATCATTGTATCGTGTTTGTTATCATGTTAAAGCTTATGCTGACGCAGTAATACGACCGGTTCCTCCGAAGTGAAAGGGCTCACAGAATACTCAGCATGAAACAATACTTGTACTGTGTTTCGCTGAGTGAGTGAGGATTTCTGATACCCTTAAAATGCCGCTTAAATGGCGTAAAAAGCCGGCAACACAACTAAAGCGTGGATTGTGGCGCTGTTGTTCATGACCGTTTTCTCTTATCAGATAGAAGACCTACTTGCTCCGTTTTCCACTATACCATACAAAATGGAATGCAGTTATCTCTTACCTAAACGAGGTACCCACTTGCTGCATGACCTGCTATACAATAAAAAACCAAAAGAGAGTCAACTTTACGTCTACTTTTGACCTTTTTTTCACTCTTTTCACCATCCGTGGTTTGTTTTAGTGATTGAGTTTTTACAACGATAGGAGTTATAGGATAGGAACCACTGGGAATCGATCCTTTTATATTTTTTGATATTCTTTCATGAATATTTCATGTATTGAAATGTAAATGCAAAAAACACCAATAGTCTTGTTAGTACTGATTATTACCGTTCAAGGTTGACTGTAAGATCGTTTTCATGTCACGAGCTCGCGTTGTATATAGGTAGGTATATTAAATGCGTATGGTGATGATATAATATGTATAGAGAATTCCTTAGCGTGTTCTGATGCATTAATATTCTGGGGAATTTTGGATAAATACCTGCAGCTGAATGTCGCCATTGAACAACGAGGCAGTATACCAAGTTCGCAGAATACCTTGTCTCAGAGTACTTTGTCACCACTACACGGTGGAAGCAGCTGCTTGCTGCGGTATGTCCAAACTATTACCACTTTTAAAAAACATATCTTGTACCGGTGACCAATTATAGCATTATATAGATAAGCTTCCCGCCCATTTTTCTCAACAAATTAAACGTTTTATTAACAAATGTTTAATTTTACGAGTGATCTTCGTTTTTTCACTCCTATTTGAGTTCTATATTATATGTTGTGATATATAGTCATAGAATACTCATCGTGAAATGGTAGTTGTACTTGAAACGGTGCTACTGTGTTTCGCTCAGTGAGGATATCGGAGGTCCTTAAAAATGTCGCTTCAGTGGCGTAAAAATTCGGCAACATCACCAATGTGCGAAGTGTGGCGCGGTTGTCCATGGGCAAGCGGTGTTCTCTTAATATGTAGGAAACCCACCAGCTTCCTTTTCCGCTATACCAAAAACAAAATATATATACACTTTTTAATCTTAATGTTAATAAATCTTTATTATTTCGTGGTATTTAATATGTTTTATTAAACTATTCTGAGGTTATACACGAATTCTGATATGAATTAAGGTCACCTTGGGAAAGGACCTTTTTGATTCACATTGGATTTAATACACAGTTGATGTTATCAAATATTTATTCAAATTATTAACACGAGATGATTATGACCATAAAATATATTGTACCATTAAGCTTCTGTTATAAAATTATATAGTTTACATTTATTGAATGTAATAAAATTGCCAGTTATTAACTTAAATACGTCAAATGACTTTCATACATTTTAATAGTGATTAATAATGATTTAATAATGATGAAGTAACTTCCGTTACTTGGAATCTCAATCCCCTATTAATCTAATTAATCAGTGATTCCTTCCAAATCAATTTCACACATATATTCCCTTCATATCTACATATCCATCCCTCGAACAGTATATTGAATATAGGATTTTTTTATATTCTATAGCGGACAGCGGTGTAGATAGGTCTCCTATATGGTAAGAAAACACTGCCGACTATGTACAACCGCTCCAGTTTGCGCAGTGGCACCTTTATGGGCCTCCGATATTCTCAATCACACTTCGAAGTATAGTACTAGTGCCGTTTTTTTCACGCTGAGTATTCTGTGAGCC
>DWCF01006963.1:0-11480 GCA_018230265.1 Delias oraia | reverse complement strand
TATTAGGTTTAGCTTGTCTTCCATCCACCTTTTCTGCTCTCCATTTAACGATAACGCTATAAAATGCGCAGTCCCTTCAGTGTCGTTATATAGAGTTTACACTGTATATGTACATACGACATATATGAACAAAACAAATTAATACACATGTACGCAATTACTTTTATCTGTTTCTTATGTAATAGATAAAAGTAAGGCTACGTTTTTTTCTGATATTATTATCAGGATTACTTATCAAAAACATTCAAAGAGTAAATGAATAGTTAGGAAGGTTAGAATAGGAATAGTTTTCGCAACAGTTTGGACTTATAAGTACATAATAGCAAATTTTAAACAACATCAATTTCTCAAAATTTTATTATAAGGTCAAAATTTTCATGTTCACAAACCATCGTGTATATAATATAGTTACATTACGTGAAAAAGCATATTGAAATTCATAAAACTCCTTCGAAATGCATATTATTGTAGCAATAATATGAAAATAGGACTAACTTTTACCTGAAAATTAGAGACGAGAGAACCATCGAGATGACAGTTTGTATAGGGCAGAAGACAATGATGTCTTCTGCCCTTGCATGAGCAAGCAATTAAAATAGGCCCTTTTCGGCGAAATATTTGATTATGTACGTTAATTGATCTAAATATTGTTAAAGAAGAATTTACACGTTTTTTTTAAATTCTGAAATTTTTATATTATGTAATAAGTTATTATTTACTCCAAACAGTGGTAGATTTTTTAATTAAAGATATTAATATAAATGTTTTATCACATATGTATGTCATCACGTGTTAAACTCAATATCTAAGTAATCTTCGCTACAAATACTTGCGATACAAGCAAATACTACAAGATACCAGGATAAGGAAGAAGATAACTCATACGCGTATTCTTTATGAAGGCTATGTTGGTGATGAAATCGTGTACTACAATATAATTATTATAACGATATTATATACATTACAGACAAATAAAAGGAAGATTACTGAAGCTTAAAAATTCCTGGTTCTTGTAAATGTTGCATACATGTTTCTTTATATCAACGACTCAAATTTATATTATTAAATGTATTTTTTTTTAATGGTATACCGGATAACGGAACGGGTGGATCTCCTATATGTTAAGAGAACACCGCCGCCCATGGACATCCGCGTCACATTCCGCGCTGAGCTTGTTTGGTTTTGATGTATGCCGGCTTTTTACGCAGCTTTTAACGGTATAATTTCAGAGGGCTCCGATATCCTTACTTACTCAGCGAAACACTACAATTACTCTTTCACGTTGGTGCTCTTAGAGGTTTCGGTATCTCTTCGGACGAGCTGGCCTAATTAGTTCCTCAGCATATGCATCAGCATGGCACTTCAACGGGTGAGCTCCATGGGTGTTCTTTTAGCTTTTATCGCGTGTCTTGTATGTACCTGAGACAGGTCTCGCGACATAAGGACGACGCCCTGCCCTGTACGCCACCTACCGCGTCCCTCTTACGTGATATGTTTTACTATATTTTAGCCAATTTATAGAATCTCATTATAAATTATAGCATATTAGTTATTCTGATATATGAGTTAAGTTCATTAAAATAAATTCAGTTGAGTAACAAACATTAATCTACCCATCCTCAATTAAAAACTTTAGCGTTTATAATATTAGTAGGTGCTCTGTGTGTTTTATTAAAATTGCATTATTAATTTTCGCCCAAATGTTACAATAATATTATACAAGGTGACTTTTTTGATCTTGGATGACGGAAGGGTCCAGATTCCACCAATCATTGGCCTATAACCCCAGATAACGGACATAATTTTTTTGTTATCATTCGGTTCCTCTGCGTGATACTGTGACATTCATATGATCCGGAATAGTAATTATTTTTAGCATTACTGAAATAATTTAACTACTTAAAGTTGTAATGATTTGCTTTGTTAAAGAAACATTTTAATGAAACAATACAAATATGAATTAAAGTATTGCTATATATGTTCCTTATAAACCACATGGGGGTGTTTTATAAATTTGTTATTGATATATACCCGTGAAATCGTCTCTTTTTGGTGTGAAAAAAATTAAATAAATCAAACGCGACCTAAAACAAATACTCCCACTTAATCTCCCATTTATTCGTATAGCCGTTAATGAATATTCATATATGCCACTAGCATTATTCAGAAGCCTCTCATCCGCCCCTGTTACATACATTTCATACCTTTTACCTGTATTTGCATAATCGACACATTGACTTATTTAACTTGCTTTGGAAGCAGCGGACCAAGCGCTTTGTCTTTATGCGATATATCTCTTTTTTGAAACTTTATTGCGGCGCTTTCACGGCTTTTGTTCTTCATTTACGTGGTTTACATATTGTATTATCAGCATTCTAGATTCATGAAAAACTTTATAAATAATAATACTTAAATGAATGAAATGTAACAGCGACTAAGTTCAGGTTGACTTAACAATTGTATCTGGTATTTTTAGTATTATAGGATGTTTTAGTTATTGTTATTGCTGATGATGTTGATGGTTAAGTGTTACCCGTGGAAAACCCATGAAGGGATACCACGCAATCACAGAATCCTCAGCGTGAAACACTTGTACCGTTGTTGAGTGAGTGAGGATATAAGAAAAAACACGGACTATGGCGCGGTAGTCCATGGGCGGTGTTCTTTTACCATAAAGATAACCCACCGTTGTCCGCTATACCATAAAAAATCTTATTAATAATAATATATGATATGTTTCAGATTTACAAAGGTTTAAACATTGTTACGGCAAAGGCGTCATATCAAGAAAGACAGCTCGTTACACACCATCTACTGGATATTTTAGAACCTCATCAAAACTTCACTGTTGTGGATTTCAGAAATAGAGCACTTAAAATTGTATCCTTTTCTCAATTGAAACCTAATTTAAATTATAATATATTCTTCTATTTAACCAATAAAAGTGTATAGTAAAGTATTCCAGATTGAAACGACTTATTAAAAATTCAGATGCGTATTTTAACGGGAATCGTTTACAACTGTCATAATTATCGTCTGAGCCAACATTTGTGCAAATTGACGAGATCAAATATTGTCATTAATTGTGAACAATATACGTCGTTAATTCTATTAGTGGGGCTTACATTCCAGGGCTGCTTCACTGCTGAATAAACACGATCAACGCCTCAAATAAACTGCTTAGTAACAGAGCGATACTCATTTTACTTATACATACACTTATCAACCATTTTTTCAAACACTGGATTTAATTTAATAGAACAATTGGGCAATATGTAATAAATTTATGAGTAGTTATTTTTATCTAAATAATTATATTTTTATATATTGATACGCGTTTCAGCTTTTATAAATTTGAGAGTACACATGTATAATTAATCCTCTAACAAAACTGTTTTTAATGAGATTGACAGCTTTTGCCTCCTTGTCATTAATTACTGAGAACCACTCACAACATAATCCGATTAGGCTTCTATATTGTATCTACTTTAACAATATGCTTTATATATTTAAGCAACAACTACAATAAATACATAGATATTTCTTATTGATGCCCGATTTAGTTATATAAACGTAATATAGTTATAGAAAAGGAATTATTGATGATAAATAAAAATAATCAAATAATAATCTCACAGCCTGCCAAGCGTGGCGGTTATGCCAAACATCCCTTAGGGGGAGGCCTATGTGCAGCAGTGTAAATGATGAAATCTCATAGTTTGAAACTATTTCCAATAATTTAAATTTGTTGGTTAAGTTAAAGCAAGTTTTTATACTAAATAACTTTGGTTTCATGTTAGCTCCGATGGTAATATGTCGTTCAAAAGTTATCTAAATGATTAGATTCATTGAATCATTCGTGAATAACTACAGTGAAACTGATCCTCAAATTGAGAGAAAACATTTTGAATAGATTAGAAGCGTTTACTTCAAACCATTTTTATGACTACTTACTATTGACTGTATATAGTTCTGTAAACTTATTTGTTAATTAATTATAATTTATTAAAATCTTTAAACACACTTCAGATAGATGATTTAATAAATCAAGGTAAAGTACCAATAGTTGTTGGTGGAACGAATTATTACATAGAGTCTATTGTCTATAAAATCTTAGTAGAAGATATGGATGACGCAAATGCATTGCTCTGGGATCACAGTAGGAGAAAGAGAGATTTCATAGAAGAAGATATTCAAGACAGTAATAAAATAAAAGCTATAGATAAGTCAGAAATTGAAAGCGCAAGTAGTGTTGTCAAAGAAATTGTAAAAAAAGAAGATATAAATATAGATAAAATAAAAGAAGATGTTGACAACGAAGTGAAATTTACAAATGAAGAGATCCATGAAAGATTGAAAGCGATTGATCCAAAGATGGCTGCTCGTCTTCATCCGAATAACAGGCGGAAAGTGTTAAGGTAAGTGACAAAAAAGCGAAGTCTTTTTAACTGGATCACAGACAATTAATTATCATTGTTCAATGCGAACGTTCCTAATATTAAGATTATACAGTTTCCTGTAGGTTCTGGTATCAAACTATTAATTTTATATGTTCAAATACTAAATACCGAAACCTCCGATATACACGTCTTAAATAATAGATAAACTAGAAAAATAATTAAACGGAAATTTACATAAAAACAATTCATTCAATCACTAACATGAATGAATATCTCTGTCGTTTTAGTTGCGACAATTATAAACCTTAGCGGCTTGTCATAGAGACGATAATAATTACGTAGAAACACGGGTTATCACATGCTTTGGTGGCTCCTAACATTTCCTGTACGTTTGAGATAAAGTTCTTAATTTTTTGAGAAATCTAACCGCAGCTATCACAGGAAACATATAATCAACTTGATTTATTTTTGATGTAATTAATAATTATGGTAGCTTATTAATGTAATTGCTTATCAACATGCTGATAACATATTTGAAAAGAATTTACTTTGAAGACAGAAGGCAGAGAAATTTTTACTTCATGTGACGTCTTGGTATTTGTATTAGTATCGAAGAAAGTACCTACATTTTTAAGTAGTATCTACCGAATATTTCCTTTACCTTTAAGTTTCTAGGTACTAATTCCAATCCAAATATCAACTGTATAGTGTTTAAAAGATTTATTTATACAAAGCAGATTATAGATAAAATAATAAATTTTACTTTAATACTACATAATACAAATTTGAGAATTCATTTATTTTATTCATGTTTACGGTATTGAACATTTAAATATTGCGTCAATTATATTAGAAATATTCTCGTACTGAAAATAAAGTATTTACTATAATTAAATCTGTTAAACATTTTTTATACGTTATATATTCATTATACGTACAGCGTGGGAATGCAACGTGTAGTTGGGAGGAATATCATTTATTAGTCATGTTTGACACCATTAAAGCTCATTACGTACTAAAATACCTTTCTTACAGGAAAATTGATTTCTCTATCCAAACTTTTAATCAACTACTGTCTATCCGTTCAGAATCTTAATTTTAATTGCGTAGGAAACAGTACAAGATTTTATTATCATATCTTATGGCAATAGAATAGTAGTGTCTAGTCCACGTGATTAACATAAACATCAAAATTGAAGGTCATCTGACATGATGACATAAAACCACGACCAGCCAGCAAGAGCTGTAGCTTGGATGTATGTCTCGCGAAAATGGCTTTTTAGGGGAATACGTACGGGCGTCGCTGGGTCAGCGTGAAGTAGTCGCGTCGACTTCCGCGGGTCTTTGACCGACGTCAAGGATTTCATAGTTTGCCAGTGTGCGTAAAATGCGACCTTCATTTTACTATCCGAGGCGGGCATAGGGTGTGTATACGTTTTAAATGTTTAATTTTGCTATCTTAATATTTATTTAATGATATTTTTAATTAAGAAAACATCGAAAAGCGACAGAAAATTCCTACAATTTTTTCCAAATATACAGTATCATTTCAATATATTTTCTCTGCTTTACGGATTTAAGTATTCGGTACTCCAAAATATAATCCGCACTATTTATTCTTTGTATCTTCCCATATGATTCTTCTTGAAATCTTCACTGCAGGCAATACTACACAAAAGCCTGGGTCAATAAATTATATTATCCATTGCTGACATCGCTTCGAGATAAAAAATATTGTAATTAAAATTTTCGAAACAATAAAATACCATCCAATCGGATCTATATAATTTTAAAAATCTATAAAAATTAACGACGCCGTTTAATCTTGAAATAAGAAAATTTGTTATCTCCTGAATAAATGGTCACCCGGATGATATCAAGAACGTGGCCTCTTTGATAAACCCCGAATTATTTATCGTACGATTATTTGCGAATGTGTGTATGTAAGTGTGTCGTGAATAAATGGTCACATTACAATTTGTGAATAATTTTCGGTAACACGTTTTTCCCTTACTCGGTTGGGCCTCATTGTACTCAGCTGAAGAGTTTTCTTCATCTTATTAAGTTGCTTAAACATTCCTCAATATAAGTGCCATTTAAAATTTTCTAAAGCGATACAGTAAAATGAAATTTTATTTAAAACATTATAAATGCGGATACCATTCAATTTTGTATTCAAATATTTACATGACATAAAACCATTTTACTCTGTTTGAGGGTATCTTAGCTCAAAAAATTTTTAAAGTTAAAACATATTTAGACAACTTCAGCTGTAGTTGACCCAAAAATTTACAAATACAACTTTATCACTTAAATAAATAAGAAAGTCTTGGAAACTAAAAAAGCTAGACAAACAAAAAAAATATAAAATCTACAATATACAAGAATATAAAGGAAGACAGGTTTAATTAATACAATGGTAAACTTGAAGTTAAATAAACTACCATATCATAGATATTTTCCGGTTTTGCGATATTCAAGGACGTATATTAATATACTATGTCCATTCTTCTGTGAATTGCGTTGGATCTTTTCATCTACTTCTATTAGGAAAAGGGAATAACAGTTTCTATAACTTCAAACGAATTCAATATATCTCCTTTTATTTATTTGCTTATGTAAACGTTATTTTTAAGCCTTTAAAAATCATAAGTACGAGAGCTTAATGGTTTTAAAAGTGTTCCATGAAGCGAGAGGTATCGGGTTCGAATCCCGGTCCGAACAATTATAATTTAATTTATAATTTATTCGGTCTCTGGAAGGGCTTGACAGAGCGGCCGGGCGAGTGTCTTAATAATGTCGCTCCCGTGGGAGAGCCATGCTGAAACGGTACTTGTACTGTGTTTCGCAGAGTGAGTGAAGATATCGGAAGCCCTTGAACACAACCATGCGCGCACTGTGGCGCGGTTGTTCATGTGCAGCGGTATTCTCTTACCATATACATAGAAGACCCATTTGCTCCGTTCTCCGCTATTGAATACAAAAAGTACCGTTCAATTGCTACTATTGCTACTTTTTAAACATTTTAAGCTTCAGGAATCTGGATAGAAATCATTTGAATTTATTATTTTTATATTTCGATGATATAGTTTGCGTTCAAGTAATTTTTGGTCAAAATAACTGACGTTAATATTTATAAATTATTTTTATAGTTGAATTCTAATAGGGTAGGTCTTTTTATTTCTTCTTTTGAATTCAGTTTTTTTTGAGTTTTGTATTATAACATATTTTTAATTTGTCGTCTCGATTCACGTATTCCTTACATAAAAAGAATATTTATTTCCAAGTATCATCGAAAGCGTAATAAAATTGTTTCTATTGACGTAATCCGTAAAAAAATCTTATGAAACAAAGAATATTATAATATGCCGCCTTATTACTATGAACACATAAATTAAGGGAATATTCACCCGGATGTAGACGAAATGTTCCCATAACTAGGGTTGTCACACAAAAATCATTTTACTATTATTAAAAAAACAATGAGGTTAACTTAATTGATTTAGGTTTTGTCAAATTACTTAACGATATATTTTGAATTTCAATGTTCTTATACTATAGAATTTTATCATCTAAAGATTGTTCAATATTTATTACAAAAAATACCATGATATTTTCCTGCTACATACCATAGTATTCAAAGACATATCTTTGAATACTTTATTATTTTCATAATTTTCACTCTACACCGTTCATTTTCGTAGACCTTGTTCTTATCGTCATGGCATTGTGGTCGTCCACAATCGTTTGATTTATGATTATAGCCTGAGCTAAACTATGATTCCGTTCATATATCAGTAATCTATTTTATCTATATCAAAATCAACATATACAACCCTAAAGGAAGCTAGCCTTGATCCACTTAGAAGTGGCATAGCAGTGGCGGAAATAAGAAACAGGTTCCTTATTATCTAGTACGAGTGGCTATGAACTTCAAGTGACGTCACTTTTCACTTGAGCTGCCAAATCCTTAGTAAGTAAAGCTGCAGCTGAATTTCATCATCGAACATCGAGGCAGAATAGAAAGTTTCTTCCGTTTCACCTCGATGTTTTTCGTTCCACAATTGATTGTTTTATTAAACCATTTTATGTCGCGCATCGCCACTCTGTGGACTCAGCTTCCTGCAGAGGTATTTTCTTACCAATACGACTTGGGGACCTTCAAATAAAGAGTGTACCTACTCCTTAAAAGGCGACAACGCGTCCGCGGCAAGGGTAAACTTGTCCTAGATGATCCTCCAGCTCGTTTATCACCGTTGTCTTACAAAAAAATCTCTGTTTTAGCGTAACTTGTACAACGCAAACTATCTATACACCAAATATTTTATCTAAAAATATGATATGGTTGCCTGATGTTTCACTGCACAGTCTTGTTCGGTGGACAATTGAAAAGATGGTCTGTTCTTTGTTTTCGCTAATTCTATGGTTCGTAATCAAATTAGAAATAAAATATCATATATGGCTGTCGCTTTTTATCATTATTTATTATTTTATGTTTAATAAGCCTATCACTAATAAATTTTTTTCCTTAATTTAGTCTATAAACCGTATCTATATTCTTACTAAACCTCACCACCGCTTTGTGGAATCAGCTGCGTGCGGAGGTCTTTCTAAACTAACATAACTTGAGGAACTACGAAAAGAGCATACCTATCATATCAGCTAGGGTGTCCATGGGCGGAGGCCCACTCGCCGGTGTGCTTCGTATGCTATCCGATTTATAAAAAAATACCTCGTTCATATTTACGAAGCCTTAAAGCATCTTCATAAACATACGTACCTTAATTGTAAATCGAAAACCGGAATGCATCTGTCTACCGACTCACCACGTGACCGTGTGAACATCTGAATACCCTTATTCCAGGACACGATCACGTGACAAGTGATCTCGCCAATAAGGAAACGCGTACAATTGCGCGATCTCTCGGCTGGCTCCAAATATATTATTAATTATACAGGATGCTACAAATCTTCGGGAGCTTATTATTATTTGGTAGCACGGAGATTGGCAATTTGATTCCTTGCTTAGAAACGTTCCAGTATACAGTACTCCGTTATTTATTTCGTTTTTTAGGAAGTGGAACATTTGAGACACTGATTAAAGGTAAACATTATTTATAGTTTTGTTTTACTACATTTTTAGTCGAGCAGACTGATGTTCATGATGAATCTATGTTACTACGAATTCTTGATTCTTAGCGGCTGTCAAATTTCTAACTTTCTGTATTGACGGTGGTCTTTTAACTTAAAAAAATATATTATTATATCTTTTTCTATGAACGATTAATTGAAAAATAATTAGATAATTACTAATAAAATAGTTTTCTTGCTGATTTAAATTCTTATACGACTATGTATTTAAAAATATTAAAAATATTGAATGGGTCGTGTCCAATTATGCCTCTCCCCATGCCGAAATATTATACTTTTAATTGCTGGCATGGCCACATATTGGATAAATTATTTAAATCTTCGTGTTCTTATTAAGTTTATTTAAAGAAAAATTAACCTTAATCGTTTAAACTTATCGTTTTATTTGTCAAGTAACATCAAGATAAATAAATACAAATTAAAATTGAAAAATTATGCTAATGAAACTAGCAAGGTTGTAAATATTTTCTATTCGAAACGATTTATTTGAGTTATTACATAGGACTAAATTATAAATAAAACCAATAATATTATGTACATTTTGAATTATTACGTTTTTGATTTATTAAATTTCAACTAAAAGTGATTATTTAAAATGTATTATAAAAACATTTACTTTCTTTATACAATAGCGGACAACAGAGCAGGTGGGTCTCATATATGGTAAGAGAACACCGTCGTCATGGACAATCGCTCCACAATCCGCGCATTGGTTGTATTGCTGGATTTTTACCCCGCTTAAGCGTCATTTTTAAGGGCCTCCGATGTCCTCAATCACGCAGAAAAAAAAGTGGTATCACTTCGGAAGAGTCGGCCCAATTAGTGTGTCAGCATATGCTTCAGCATGACTTTTTCACAGGTGCCTTAGTATTAATACACTCGGTGACTGTCTAGCCCTTCCAGAGAGCGAATAAATTATAAATTAATGTATAATAGCCCGGACCCGATACCTCTCGCTTCACGGTAGACTTATAAAAACGACTTAGCTACGAGGCTCTCAAAAGCAATATAAAATAACTCCTAGAATCATACATAAAATACAATGAATTTTGATGGAATATTGTAGAATATGAGACAAGTAGTAGTCATATGTTAAATGGTAATACGGTTCCGTAATATATCTGCCAAAATAACGTCTCTCATTATGTTGCCACAACCAACGTCTAATGGAATACTACTCCAATGTTTTACAAATATTTGTACATTAATTTACAATCGTATTTGTTTTTGCCTAAATTAGTAATAAATATAGTTGTGTACACCTTCTTAATAGCTCTACGGTCAAAATCTGATTAATTATCTAAAAATAAGTTTTAACAACAGAGAATATTCTAAAGAAATAAATCGTGCTTGTCTTTGTAATAAGGAAATAAATTGAGAATTATTTTTACATTATATTATCTTCTTTTCATGATTTCCTCCATATTTATTCTTATAAATTGCTCGCAGATTGTAGAATTAATTTCCCTTATTCATCTATTATACTTTGGTCAACTTATAAAACACGTTTTTCATTTGTTTATTTATGAGCTGTAGATAGTTACATAATTATTATACATATACATCCATCGCATTTCTAGTTTAAAATATTTTGTGTATATTTTTTTTTCGAATTTTGACGTATTTACAGAAATATTTAGTTTTGTTGTCACTTCAATTCACGTCAATTGAGGTAAGACGTCAGTCACTTCGCATTGGTCTTGTCGGTGCAATAAAAGAAAATGCAGCTAATTCCTCTTACATATTTTATTATTTATGTCGATTACTTATAAGTGAATTGTCCTTTAGTCGCCTCTTACGACAACCCATTAGGAAGACTGGGAGTGGTACTACTGATCCGGTAACCACACGGACACTTCACCGGAGGGTGGGCAGCAGCGCCCTTACGAGTACAGCAGATGTTCTGCGATCACCAACCCGCCTGCCAAG
>DWCF01006962.1:0-11481 GCA_018230265.1 Delias oraia | reverse complement strand
TTCAAAAATACCGAAGATTTTATAATTTCGACGCATATTTTTTCCCTATCTTGTCGATAGACAGATTTCTCCACAGACGATAAGATATTATCGTCTGTGGAGCGATTTACCTGTTTGAGTTGTTAAACGAACAAGTCCTGCTGCGAAAAGGTAACTTTTTATGGTATAGCGGACAATGATTGAGGTGGTTGTTCTATATGATAAGAGAACATCGCCGCCCATGTACAAACCAGTTAGACCAACAACTAGTTTAACAATAGTTTTTTAACAACAACAACAAAATACAACCAAAGTCTGCACTTTGGTTGTATTATGAACTATTCCAATTAGTGCATCAGTATAGCTGTCATACGGATTCGAAAGTGTTAAAACATTGTTAAACTCATACAAAGACCAAACAAATTATTTATTTTCAAAAATTTTTAATAATTAAATCATATATTTTGGTTCGGATCGTGATTCGAGCCCGATACCTCTCGCTTCGTTGTAGGCTTATATAACCACTAAGCTACGAGGCTCTCAAACTCCAAAGGCTGATATTTATATTTTTAATTTATGGTATAGCGAACAACGGAGCTGGTGGATCTCCTATATAGTAAGAGAACACCGCCGCCCTTGGACAAGCAATTTATTGCTAAATTAGGTATTATTTGTATCAATGTGTTTCTTTAATAAAACTGACACTTTATTTTTTTTGCTGTCTTTAATTTAAAATATGAGATTTTTAAGGATTAATATAGCAAATTAATAAGTATTATAGTAAATTAGATATTTTGGCATTGATAATCTATGCGGGTTATTATACATTGTTCGCCACATCGCTCTACGAACCAATAACTGGTGGGGTAGAATGATTCTCGAGTGGCGACCGAGTACCGGGAAACGCGGCGTGGGACGTCTGGTCAGGCGATGGAAACCGCTGGATCCAGATCGCTCAAGATCGCAATAGATGGGCGTCGTTGGACAGCAGTGGACTTCAATAGGCTGATGATGATGTACGCATATTTATTTTATAATTAAAATTATTTTAATATGGGATTCTTCGGACAGTTTATTGTTTTCCAATTATAAAAGTTGTTTTATAGTTGTTTGTACATATCATTGCAATAATGTAAACATTTCTCGGCCCCTACTTCGTTTTAATCTCGCAACCATTTCGCTATATTCAGGACTTTTAATTAGAACTTTACGCAAGAAAAAGCAACGAACTAGCCAGTGACCTACATGGAGAATGAGCTAAAAATTAACCAACATTGTTTACCCGTCTTTGTCCGGGTGAATGCAATCAAGCGAACGCTTAAACTTTTCCATTCATCGTTCGATTTCAACGAAACAGTTGCCGAATCTACTCGTATGAAACTTTGAAACGAACTCGTATGAAGCTTTGTTTGTACTGAGCGGTTTGTATGACTTGACCACGACTTTATTATCGATACTTTAGAATAGTTTGAGCGTTGTTATTCAATTTTACTATACAAAAGTTAGATACGACACATAAGTTTTGATGGTGACATATGAGAAACACACGATCAAATATGAGAAAATTTTACCTAAAGTATATTTTTATGGTATAGCGCACAATGTATTAACTCTGTCTCCTATTCCGTAACAGAACACTGCCATAGTCCACGTATTGGTTGTGTTGCGAGCTTTTTAAGCTACTAAAACGGCAATTCAGTATAAGTTCTATTTCATGCTGAGTATTTTGTGAGTCGGTGGTATCACCTACGACGAGCTGAAAAAGTTTATATAATTATTAGAATTAATGTATGGTCCAGAGATGACACCTCAAGTCCTCATACGTATACTCGCGGACGTCACGCGGACCACATATTGGCGAACACTGATATAGCCTTTGTTTGCCGAGGCTGTAGCTTTCAATGGGGATAAAATTTTACAAATCTGGTAAATAGTTTCGTAGGTTATTCGTTGCAGACAATCAAATCTTTCCTCTTATAGATTATTTATAAAAACAATCACTTATTTTATATATGTTGTATAAAAATAACAGTTTATTGAGCAAACTTCATCAAAAAAAGCATTCCTGTGTAGCAATAGGTAAACAGATGCGTCGGTCGTAAACAAAACATTTTATTGCGCTACCCATGGGATATTGTTGGGATTGACTACTTACACTTATCAGAACATTAGGTTTTACTGCTATTTGTATATGTGACTCCTGTAACATTTATCGGCCTTTTAATATTTGTTAATTAAGATTAGTAAAGCATAAAAACAAAAACATTTGATAAAAAATAAATAATAGATTTTTTTTAATTCTATAGCTGATAACGAAGCAGGTTGGTCTGTGCCACAGTCCGCGCATTGGTTGTGTTGCCGGCATTTTAGGACGCTTAAACGGCATATTTTCACGGGCGTCTGATAGCCACACTCGCAAAATATACATCTCATAATACACACAGTATGATGTTTTATTTAAAGCCATACTGAAGCATATGCGGATGCACTGGTTGGACGGCTCGTCAAAAGTGATACCACGCTCACAGTAACCTCAGCGTGAAACGGTACTTGTACTGTGTTTCGTAGAATGAGTGAGGCTATCGGAGGCCCTTAAATGTGCCGCATAAGCGTCGTAAAAAGCCATTACAAACAATACGCGAAGTGTGGCGCAATCGTTCATGGGCGGCGGTGTTCTCTTATCATGTAGGAGAACCACCTGCTCCGTTGTCCGCTTTATAATAAAAAATATAATTTAAGTTTAGAAAGGTAATATTTTATTTTAAATTGTTTTATTTTTGTTGTTGAAACTGGTTGAAATTTTATGTGTTTTCGTGGAACGTTTAAATTGCAAATAAATCATTGTTTGTTGACACAAAATGTTTGGAAGATTCAATATTTTAGTGATCTATAAATTACATTATTGTATTGAAAAGTAACTTATTTTAGTATGAATAACAAATTTGAATCAAAAATGCAGTAGATGTTCAATTTTCGGAAAAACAATTAGATAATAGTTACTTTTAAGATTGAAACACGCAGGAATATTATTAGAATCTACCTAGTCATATAATTTTCAATATACATAAGATATATTTATCCCAAACGTGACGTCACATGAGTCAAAATATGACGTCATAGCTACAACAGTAAGAATGTGGCTGAAAAGAAACATTATCTATATTAAATTATATATATTCAGCTATTCAAAATAAAGAAAACTTTAACCCTAATTAAGTGTGGCAATCCAAAAGAGAATATCAATCCACATTTGGAACAGTAAGTTCTGAAGTCTTACGCATGATATACTTATTCGGATACAAAATATCAATCTGCCATGTTATCCCCTACATAAAAATCGATATTAAAACTGAAATAATCATTTTACAAAGACAATCTTCGGATTAAACCTTTTCCTTGGATAGCATCTATATGTTTAAATTTTGTATAAGCAGTTATGTACTAAGCACACATCAAAATAAGTTTGTTAGAAGAAAATTTCACTCCGTGTGGACGAAAACTGAAAGTAATGGTTAAATTCTTTTTACTTTATGTAAGTTGTACAGTAGGAACACCTCGAGGGAAATCTATATAAAGTATGAGAATACTTGAGGAAGTAATAATAAGGAACTAGCCAGTATCCTTACTTAACAAATTATAGAGCAATTATTAAAAAAATATATTTTCCTTTCTTTATAATATAAAATCGTGATTAAATTATTATAATTAACTATACAATATTCATATTCATTCCCTAACGACCAGTAAGGCTTATGCTAGTACCTACTTCCCCATTTGACTGCTCTATGGAATCAGATGTGTATGTATACAAACCCATGCAACTTGGAGACCTTCAAAAAAGAGCGTAAGTACCTATCCTAAAAAGACCGGAAACGCAACCGCGCGTTCTTGAGTGGATAATAAGATATAGTGTTTAAGAAATCAGTCAACTTCTCATTGGTGTCCTTTCGCTGCATACCTACTTCATTCGTCAAAATCGGTACACGGACGACGGGACAAGACTGGGCCAAAACTTTTAAAAAATATCAAATTATTAGTATTATTTAATAAAAAAACAGCAATTTTAAATGAATGTACCTATAGCTTTAAAGCGTCAAGTGACAGCGAATTAAAGTAATTTTAAAAATATGTATATAAATAATGATATTATTATGATAAATATTTTAGAATGTCGGTTAAAAACGTTTCAATGTTTTCGAAGATACTAGAAAAAGTGGTGTAGGTAAATTTACAATTATTAGATTACAATGTTTGAATAGATTAATTTGCCTTGTTTAAGCTATGTAGATTCAGCATAATACCAAAGCTATATAAATAATAACGTTGTCAAACATTTTATGCTTCGAATTTATGTTATTCAACTCATGTATGTACTCATAGAACTCGACTTCAAGGGAACCCAGCGTACAACGTTTATATAGAAATTATAGAAAAGCATCATATTTTATAATTGCTATACTAATAAGAGTTTCATTTCGCAATTTCGCTGTTCATTCGTGGTGAAACAGCCGCTCGCTTCCCTAAATAATTTTAATTCTGCAGCCTTCGCTTAATTAAAATATAACAATCAAACCTTCCTTTGTCTTAGAAGGCTTCTTAAAGTCTCAAACAAGATCTGACACCTGGTGTCTCCCAGCGTTGCAAAAACGCAAACTATTAATATATACAAATCTGCAAAATATGCTCTTATATACCTTATATTATGTATATATATATATATATATACATTATAAGTGTGTATCTGTGTGTGAATATATGCGGGAAACGGAACAGGTCGATCTCTTTACGGTAAGAGATCACCTCCGCCCTTTACGCCGCATGAGCGGTATAATTTTGTTTATATCTAATAATCTTACTAACTTAGCTAAAAACAGTTTGAGTACTGATTGATATTGGTAAGATTACCAGAACAGAATGTGAACCCGCGGGATCTCTGCCGACGGGACGGCCTATTTACTGCGTTAGCATTTGGTTGAACCTGGCTCTCCCACGGATTAAGCAGTGTTAAGATATTTTTAAGCCCTTCCAAAGATCGATTAAATTACAAATTGTATTCAGAGCGGAGTTCGAACCCTGATTTCCCGGTAGCTTAAACCAGTCGGCCACGAAGCTCTTAAGATTAGATTCTTCCATTTTTTAATTCAAATGTAAGTACTCTTTCTTAATGTTTCAATAAAACTTAATATTCGTACAAATCTCTCGGACTCTTAATTACATGCTATGTAAAAAAAACTTCTTAAAGAGTAAAGTTTTCCGACTTAAAGATGTCAGGAATTACGCGCCTTCAAAAAGTTGTACCGAATTCTCAACAATTTCACTTAAGTTTAATTTTGTGGATAAGAAATCGTTTCATACTATATTCAATATAATGTCCATCATCTGTTTACAGTACATCTATACATAAAAGATTGGAATTGTAATTTGTATCAAATAAACTAATATGAACTGAATTTTTAAATTCTTTCGCGGTTACGTTTGGCAACGACTTTGCGTTTTAATACTTTCAGGCGTTAAAAGTAAGCCATGCTAAAGCATATGCGGACCAGTGGGTCCGCTAATTGTGAAGGCTAGTCTGTATATTATTTTTAATTAGTAATAAAATACCTAATCAATTACTAGTAGAAATTTGAATTTGTATAGAATTTGGTTGCTTTAGTGTTAAGTAAATAATATTCTAAATATGTAAATAAACTATGTTTATTTTGTCTTAGTTTAATTAGAAAATTTTAAAGTACAAGTGTTTTTTAACAAGATTATCCCTTGAGGTTTGAACGTTTATAGTTATAGATCCTAATGTATAATGAAAACATATAGAATAATAGAATTTTTAAAAAAATAACCCGACTGAATTTCTTGACTATTATTCTCGAAAGCAGGTGCGTTCGTCAACAGTCTGAAAGTTTAATTTTTAGACTTTAATAAATGGGTACGTCCTATTTAAGATAAACTTTTTTTTTAAGGGTGGCGAACGAGCAGGAGGCTCACATAGGGCAAGCGGTCCTCCGCCCATGGATACCTTAGCCATTGCAGAGCCGCGGGTACTTTGCCTTCATTTTCACTTTCATTTTGTTACATAATTTCAAACTCATACACCGGGTATACAAAAAGTGGTAATATGGTATGCGATCATACCATATTATCATCGTATCAAACACCGTTACAGGAAAACCGGCGTAGGTACACTTGAAGAGTCGTCATATTAAATATCACATTCGACAAGCACTCGTGTTTTGCATGAAATAAAAGGCACCTCAGGGCTGACATAAAGATAATAAATATGTCAGAAATATCAGACATCTCTCGCGATACGCGCTTATTTCCCACGAGATGTACCCGTTTGTAATTTACATAAAGTGCCTAATGCCACAATGCCCATGCCGTAAAACAACTGCTCTCAACCCTGGATTTTACAGATGAACTCTTTTCATTCGTAATAATGACCGAATTTCCATAATATATAACGAGTTCTATATACGAACAGAATAAAAACACAGAATCTCTAAGCCATGCTGCATATGCTAAGTTACTAATAAACCAGTTCGTGAAAGTATTACCATGGGCTCACAAATTATCAGCGTGTATCGTAGTAGGGATTTTTGCTGACTGTGCGAAGTTACATTATGCCCAGTTTATTCTACCGCTTTAAGCTGAAGCGATAAAAACCCGGCAACACAAAGCACTGATTCCTACGCGGTTGACCAAGGGTGGTTATCTCTTACCATTAGGAAAAACGACTGACCCTTTTTAATGGTTAGTTAAATATACACATATATACCTAAACCTCGTTATAAAATCGTGTAAATTCCCATATGTATCATTATGTTAGTTGGAATAATAAAAAAGGTTTATTTAAATTTTAATTATACTACCGGTATAATTGTAAACAAGAAAAAAGGTACTTGTGATTACCAAAAAATTACTTAAGCAAATAAAATTAATTATGGTGGGAAAAATCATACGCAATACTGGCTGTCCTTGGGAAGGTAGTTACACCAAAAGTTATGTACTTTTGCTTAATTTCTGCAGATTAACAACGCGAACGCTACAAACAAAATTGTTTAGTTTCAGTTACGTGCACGACGGAGTTGTCGAAAACACAATTTTACGATTCATAAATTCTCGGACTGCAACTTTCATATAAAACGTTGGTTTATTGCTTGTTTGCTGCATTAACTTACTATTTACCATTTCAATATATCAATATAATATAGATGAGTAATAGATATCAGACACAGACGAGTATAATTCTGTTAAATATATTTAATAGAATATAATTCTATTATAATAGAACAAATTTAAACAGTATTATGTATTGTCAGAGATCACCGCCATCCATTGACAACCGCGCCACCTTCCCCGGTCTACTTGTGTTCCTGGTTTTTAACGCCGCTTGAGCGGCGTAATTCATAGGCCTACGATATTCTCACTCGCTCAGCAAAACACAATACAAATACTGTTTCACGCTAGTATTCTGAGATATCGTGATGTCATTTTGGATGAGCCTGAAGTGATGATGACCATGGGCTCACAGTATACTCAACGTGAAACGGTACTTGTACTATGTTTCGTTGAGTGAGTGAGAATATCGGAGGCCCTTAAAAATGACGATTAAGTCGCGTAAAGAGACGGCAACGCAAATAATTCGCGGAATGTGGCGCAGTTGTCCATGGGCGGCGGTATTCTCTTACTATATAGGAGGCCCACCTGCTCGGTTGTCCGCTATACTGTAAAAAAATAAAAAAATCAACCTTATTTACATTAATACTTAACAAATGTATATGTACGTAAAAACACGTTTGAAAAAGCGTTGTTCTTGTATTAGTATTGAGATTTTTCGTTGTTCGCTGATTTCATGATTTACGACGTTACCGGCTGTTACAGAGTGTCGCACTTTCGGTTTAATAGGGTTTAGCTTTTTGTGAGGCCCGGTATGGCCCACAAATAAATATTCAACCATATCTTATCACTACTGATTCTTTTTTAAGGCATTCTGTGCTGAGCACCACTTTTCTGTGGAATAAATGGAAAAGGTATTTCCAAACCAATGTCACTATAAATAAAATAATATAAAAGGCTGATAAAAGGCTGGCAACGCACCCGTGACTCTGCAAGAGCTATGGGTGTCCAAGGGCGGGGACCGCATATTCTAGGTTAGCCTCCTGCTCGTTTGCTATCATTTACATAAACAAAATCTAAGCTCTTTGATACCCTAGAAGATGGATATGCAAAGGAGATATCTATACATCAGATATCATCCCCACGTTAATCTATAATACGTGACCTATACTATTTCTGGTGCTCCTTACATTGTCAAATGTTTAATGTTTTGCGTAAAACTCTTAGTTTTTCTTTTGTTTCTTGTTATTATTTTGTTTTTTTTGTTATAATTGTTCTGTATTGAAGTTGTAGCCTGTTTGGGCATATATAACACATAAATTAGGCGAAACGGAGCCTTTTGAAAACCCTGAACATTTCCTCCAACACCTGTTATTACACAATGCTACAGTAGTAAATCATGTTGAGTTTCCTTGGGAAATAATTTTGCAAACACTCGATTGACATGGGTACGCCTAATTGCGAAACTTCTTAATTTGTATGAAATTTCTTGTTAGCTGTCTTTTTGTAAGAAATCTAGTTGAACATAGCTCGGCTGTGAAAAGGCCATTAATTTATGCTTTTTTATTTTTCAACGACTTCATAATGTAAATTTACATTTAAATATAGAATTTCTTGTAGTTATTGAACGTATTAACCATAAATAACAAACATGTATTACGTAAATGCATAATAACAGGTACCTTCCTGATGTAATGTTCAGATGATAATGAAATACTATTTGAGACGTGAAGCTTAATAATTTGGTTTGCAATTGTAATTTGTTTTCTTCCTCTGTGTTTCAAAGTTTAATTTTTTTAAAACTTAATATTAGCATACCTATTACTTAACGTCGGAATTTAATAGATCATAAAATGTATTTTACCTACCGACATTCGACTACATTTTCTTAATTCTTTATATTAGTTTTATTCAAATATCTTCTGTGTTTACACATAGAAATACAAACAAAATTAATTAATAAAACCTTTTAATAAATAAGGTGTTATTGCTTATTTCGCATACAAGTCTTATAAAATAAATTTAATAAATATAATATAATAAAATGGTCTAAGTACACCATCTGTAACTCAAGAAGGGCTAACTTTGAAATTTAGCCCTTCTGAGAGTAGCTGAAATTTTGTACATAAGTATACTTTTTTCTATTTCACAAATGGAGGATATCTATTTCAATGTATTTCTGAGAGTTGATAATTGGAAATGGTTGGTTTTTTATTGCAACGGTGGCAGATGAGCAGAAGGTTCATTTGGGATAAGCGATCATCTTCACATGAACATCCCTAGCAAATGCGGATGGTCTTTTTTTATGTTTTCTAGAAGGTCATATTACATGGTTCCACTGTCGGTCAGGAAAATGTCCGTCACATCCAATAGTTTTGTTTAAAAAATGATTTGTGACGTAGGTATACATTTCGATCAAGGAACTCATAATGACAGTAGTGCTCCGATCTTAACACAGATTGCGCGTTTACAAACACCGCGCATTTTCGTACAAATAAAAAGATCGATAATTGTGTAAAACTTAAAACAGTACCACAGTCTGATATGTGCTAAATATTTTCTGAAAAATGTCGGAAATACCATTAGTTCGTCGCGCTCTAGTGGGTGCCTCTTTGGCCCATAGTTCGATGGAGAATCCATTAGTGAACCAAGTTTCAGAAAGCAAGTGGACTCCCGCCGCATTAGAGAGAGCTGGTTCTTCCCTTAAAGCTCTAAACCGTATGGCCAAAAGACCACCGGTTCATCTCCTGTTCGAAGATATTTGTTATACTGTCACTTCTAAAAAAGGTAAATAATTTGAATGTATCAGAATTCCTAAAAAACACGTTCCTATTATTTAGGTCAAAAATTCCTATTATTCCTATTATTTAGGTTAAAAGGATTTATCAATAAGATCGAAAAAATATATATATTTTTACAATCGTTGTGTGACAAATTTAATGATGGTAGTATAACAGTAGTGTATTTTTGTCAATATTAGTAACACGCATTGGCGTTCATTTATCCATGTATAAGAAATTTATACATTTAATATACATTTTTATAAAATATATAAGGAATGTTGATATATTAAGTACTATAAATATCAAATAAACATTTTAATTACAACTTTCTAATATCGTTAAAAGGAAAACACGCTAAACTAAACAATTATATAAAAGATACTAAGTATATTCGGAATTTGCAATAACTTTCATATAATAGGATTAAGACATAATCATACGTTTATATAATACTGTTTAATTAATATTTCGAAGTTTAGATCATCTTATTTACATCCAGCCTATATATTTACACTCATCACTTTTAAGAGAGCGTTTTTATCCCTAAAAGGCCGGCAACGCACGCGTGGCAGTGGATGGGGTTCCAATGGGAGGACGACCGGTTACCCAAGGTGAACCTTCGGCTCGTTTGCTACAATTTTAATTTTAAAAAAACTTAAGACAAGTAAATAGCATTAAAGTACCCAACTCTTGTATGTAAATATTGATTCAAAACATTTCACTGACAAAGCATGCCAAATGTTTTAATCACTTATCATATAAAATTATTATTGAAATTTTATTTATATAATTATTTAATAGAGTTTCTTAGATGGAAGAAACTGAGGCCTTATTCGATGAACAGCTTGAAAAATGCCTTAGAAAGTAAATTCGAAAGGGAAAGTGAAACTCGTTCCACACTAAGCGCTCTAGGCTCATTATACGCGCATCATTTACAATCAAATAAGTGTCATTTTATTCAAAATTACATAAATATCATTATCATAGTTTTATAACTATTTTTTTTATATATGTGTAAAATATATATGTATAAAAAGTATATATCCTTAATTTGTACAGCTGGTTGATGGCACAAAGCAATGTGAGAATTTGACATACGCCATGGCTAAAATTAATACGAAAATATTTTTATAATGGATGGTTTATTTAAATGATACATTTCAAGTGTCTTCTTAGGGGTTGTAATTTATAAAAATTAGACCATGTGTTGCTCTAAAAAATATATTTATTTATTATTATTATTCATCATCATCATCAGCCTATTCAAATCCACTGCTGGACATAGGCCTCCCCCAAAGACTCCATGTTGCGATCTTGAGCGATCTGGATCCAGCGGTTGCCTGCGACCTTCGTGAGATCGTCTTTCCATCGCGTGGCGGGACGACCCTCTCTGCGCTTGCCGGTACGCGATCGCCACTCAAGAAACTTTCTTCCCCATCGGTTGTCGATTCGTCGAGCGATGTGGCCTACCCATTGCCACTTCAACTTACTAATACGGCGAGCAACGTCGGTAACTTTGGTTCGGCTGCGGATAACCTCATTTCTGATTTTATCTCGCAGCGAGACTCCGAGCATTGCCCTCTCCACAGCTCGCTGAGTGACT
>DWCF01006961.1:0-11486 GCA_018230265.1 Delias oraia | reverse complement strand
GTAACGTTTGCCCTGACACCTTAATAGACTGTTTTCGTCTTTGTTCCATGACTTTTTGAATAATCCGTTTTATATCAGCTAGATTTGATACATTTAAATAATGAAGTGGTATTTTCGTCTGTAAAAATGATGGTAAGTGAACATTATATTTTAAGTCTGGATGAATTTTTTTCACATTAGCATTAGATTGCGTATTGGTTACTCCTGTTTCAACGATTTTGTCTGGATAATCTTGTTTCTGATAGATTCCTTCATTCGCATTTATTTGTAAATTCTTTTCTTGGTTTCGAACATCTGCTAACGTTGGATAATCTGCAGGCAGTGTTATTGTACTATCAGAAGACGGTGGAGGAGGTATGTGTAATGGTATTGTAGGCTCAACCTCTTCCTGTTTGGTTTCAGACTCGGATACTGTTTCTATCTTATTGATTTTGGGATAGTTCTCCTCATTTATCTCATGTGATACTTTTAAGGGTTGTTCAATTTCATCATGATAATAAACCTCTTTATGGTCATTAGAAAAAGCTAATGGTTGTTGATTGATGCTTCCGCTAACGTGACTTTGGGTTGTAAGATGAGTGGATGGCACAATGGAAGCGGATTGCACTGGAATATTATCATTTTTTACGCCAATCTGAGGTTCTTGATGTAATTCTTCCGCGGACGTGTCTTCAAATATTTTACTTGTATCTGGTATGGAAACTCTTGGCTTGTTTATATTTTGTTTTAAATGTTCTTCTGTATTTTGATTCGCTGATGACCAGGAGTAACTTGGTGCAGAATTGTCAAAAGATTGCTGTATAGGTTTATTTAATTGCACTACGGGTTTTACTATCGTTTGGCTTCCGGTCGATTCCTGACTGATCTTTTCAAAACTTTTAGACTCGGTTTCAGGTTTTTGGTTTATGTATTGCCATTGTTTTGACGATGAGGCATGAACATTATTATCGACCAATGGTGCTAATTTTTCATTATTCTCTTGTTTACTTGTCACTTCAACTGGAACGTTTTTGGCTGGTTGCTTTCTGTTCTGTCGTCTCATTGCATCAATTTTCAATAATAATATCCTTTCTTCATTTCTAAGTTCTTCTAGTGACGAATATCCTGAAGGTAAACTAATTTTATCACTGAGGGATGGAGCCGGAGGAACGTTTAAATGATTTATAGGTTTAACAGTTTCCTCATATTCCTCAGGATCTTCTGTAATTATTCCTATTTGATTAGTTTTAGGATAATTCTCTTCGTTAATCTCATGTGATACTACTAAAGGTTGCTCGATGTCTTCATGGTGAGTATCACGATTGAATGATACGTCAAAAGAAGGAGGTGGAAGATCTTTCTCACCAGATATTTCTTCGCTCAGGTTGACATCAGGTTTAATATTTTCCACATTAACCACAGATTTACTATTTTGAACAGCTGGTATTGACGAATATCCTGTAGATAATGTAACAGTGCTGTCAATTGACGGTACAGGTACAGAATTATTTAATTCTATAACTGGTTTTTCTTCGCTTATGACTGAATTTTCAGTGATTTTTCCTGAATTATTCTCAATTACAGCTGGCTGTACTTCTTCAGAAGTCCATAAATAATTACTTTGTGAAGAATCTATAGATGGAAATAGCTCCGTTTCCTGCACACTTGTACTGTATAAAGGTGTTGAATGTATATTTAAATTAACATTGGATTTTATTTCTTCTTCGCTTGGGCTCTCCTCGTGGGATACATTTTCTAATGTGATTTCACTTGTTACTGGCTGTGGATTTATATTTTTATTAACATTTCCAGAAGACCATTGTTTTTTTGTTGAGTCAATATTTGAAGGTGCCCCAATATCTGCACTGGAATCGAACTGCACGTCCCTGTTAACTCCGTTAATATTTGGTTGGACATAGCCTGGCACACTTACAACAATGGGTTTCTTATTTTGAAATGTGGTTGTAGTGACGTCATTAGATGTCGTAATGGAGCTTTGCTCATCTAAGCTTGATTCCCAGTTAGAATCTTGGCCTCCATTGACTGGACTTGGTATTATTACATTAGCTGGATTTGCGTCATGTAAATGGTTCTTTTTGCACGGCCAATCGAATTCATCGTTATTAAATCCGATGTTATTACTTTCTCCAACTATTTTGTAAAGCTTTGGTTCCTCATTAGCTAACTTCTCTTCTTCATTTTGATGAACTTGTTGTTTAAAAACATTTAAAATGCCGAATTTCTTATTTCCCAATCCTTGGACTAAAAATGATTTCGAGTTATCCGAATGGCTCCATATCCAGGGAAATGCATCAGATAAATTAATGGGTTCTAAAATGATTTGTGATTCTTTTGATTCTCCATTTAACACTTGCTTGTCTCCAAGATTTGAAATAATTGGCGTTGCAGCAGAGCTTGACAACAAGCAAACCAATCCAATAAATAACATCTGAAATTAAATACGTTCACATCATCTTTTATACCGAGATCACAGACTTAAAAAATTTCCTAATAATTTAGTTATAAAATGAATGTTACTATAAATCTCCTGAAGTACAGCAAATAGACAAAATATTCAAAACCTTTAATGCTTACCATTCTATATCATCACCCGGTTCACTTGAGTTTACCACCAATACTGATTGAATAGATTTTCATATAGCACTTTATAAATAAATCAGTTTGTCCTATTTTCTTAATTATCTTAGTCATTATCATTAAAAGAAATGTATTTTTCATAGAACTAAACAAAGTTTGTAATTATTAATATATTATTATAATTATTAATTTTCTAAGTATAATACTTAGAAAATTAATAATTTATAATGTTTTCGCAAGAACTATTAATTGTTGTATCAGATTGACCTATTTTTTCATATTATCGTGAAATACGTAGGCAGTTGAAGGCCTATTAATCTCTTTTATGATAATAGGGAGGCTAACGAGCAGGTAGCTCAACTAGGATAAGTAGTTTTCCGCCCATAGACACCCACAGGTTTTGCTGCGTTGCAGGTCTTTACGGGATAGTCACGCTCAATTTCGGTGCTCAAGTCGTATTGGTTTAGAAATACTTTGCAGGCAGATTCCAGACAGTTTTTTTAAATGTACAGCGAAAAAAGAAGGAGGGTCTGGATGGTAACAGATCACCGCCGCAAAGGACACCCCACCACAACTCGCTCTTTGGTTGTGTCACCAGTATATAATCAGTATATATAACCAATTGTTCATAAAACATGGATGCTCCCAGCCCTTTTTGGGGCTACATTACACTTTATGATATTCAGGGGTCCTATAATACTCAGTGTAGAGTTTCCTGTAGTATGGGACCTATATAGGCCTGATCTAACTCTCTAATCGCTCAAGTCCTAGTAGTGTAATACCGATTAGTGCAGTTAAGGACTCCACGCGTGACTAAAACGAAGAGCTCATTTTCTTATGTTTACGTACTTTTTAATTTATTAGTATTTTTGACTTAATTTCAAGTATTAATTCACCCAAATTTCTGCCTTTTTTATTATACAGCGAACAACGGAGCAGGTGGATCTCCTATATGGTAAGAACACCGCTTTCCATGAACAATCGCGCCTCATTCCACGCATTGGTTGTGTTGTCGGCTTTTTACGCCGCTTAAACGGCACTTTTTTAAGGACTTCCGATATCGTCACTCACTCTGTGAAACATAGTACAAGTCCGTTTCACGCTGAGTATTCTGAGAGCTCGTGGTGTCACTATGGACGAGCCGGTTCAATTAGTGCGTCAGCATATGCTTCAATATCGCGTTGCGTTAATATTAAGACACTCACTTGGCCACTGTCAAGAGGGCTTACTGGAAGGGACAAGAGACCGAATAAATTAAATTTTAATTGTCCGTACCGGGATTCAAACCCGGCACCTCTCGCTTCATGTTACAATCTTAAAACCATTAATCTGCGAGGCTCTCAAAATTTTCTTTGTTTTTTAAAAAGGCCTCTTTTTATACAACATACACGGATGCAGCTACTAAAGTCCAGACAATACCTGCTTTTTAATGACTTTTTAAAACCTTACCTCTTTAATACCTTATTAAAAAGGTAAGGTTCAAGTTATGGTGCTGATCTTCAGTGCCCTGTTATCTATGCAGGTACAAGGTACTACAACTCTGTCTACTGGACATGTTGGCCTTTTGGTTCGTTAGTTTGTGATTTATTCGTGTTTTTTAAAACATGCTCCATATAAAAAGTAAGGTGACCTAAATGAATAAATTATAATCCATTAAAGTTTAAAAAATCATATTTATTTATGCAAAGCAGCTGATTTCACAATATAAAGATGTCTATCTAATTTAAAAACTCCATCTTTCTTAATTAGAATCCACTTCAAATTACATATTTGAGCTAGAAAGCGAATAAATACTCAGAATACTCTGCGTGAAACGGTACTTGTACTGTGTTTCGCAGAGTGAGTGAGGTTACTGGAGGCCCTTAAAAATGCTGCTTAAACAGCGTAAAAAGCCGGCAACACAACCAATGCGCGAACTGTGGCGTGGTTGTCCTTGCGCGGCGGTGTTCTTTAACCATATAAGAGACCTACCTGCTCCTTTGTCCGCTCTACTATAAAAAATTAAAAATTAATGAACTTATAATTTTGAAAATTTATCATTTTATGAAATTAAATTCATTAAAAAAATATTATCAGAACTGATATCGAAATCGGTACTCATAACTTCACAATTACTTACAAAACTATACTTCTTAAAATAATTTATTAATCTGGTAAGTGATTGGTCAAAAATAAAAGAATTAAACAACAAACATTTATTTGATATATATTTATTCTGAATCTATTATGTATTTTTCTAAATATAATTATCGTTATCTGAATCTTAATATTTATCCTAATACAGAAGCTAAAGCCAGGTTACTTGGAATACCTTTGTACGTAGTATTTAAAAGCAGAGAATAATCAATTACCGGCTTGTTATTTGTCGAAATTTGCGGTTGGTAACCATTTTCGTCGGCTGCGTAAGTAACCGTGTAAGAAACACCATCAGGAGACACCCATGAGTAGGAACCCTTGACGGCTATAGTCTCTTCTTCGCGACCCTCGTTTCTAACCTGTCCGATTTGTTCCTGCTTTGTACCGTCAGTTTGTTCATATCTGCAGACATTTGTGTTTCTTAATAATGATTATAATTATTACAAGCAATTCAATTGTTTAGAGCGCTTAAAAACGCGGTCCATGAGTAAATATTTACTTGGCAAGAAATATTGACATATCACAATTCAAAAAGGAATTAGATAAAAACAAACGTTTATGGCAAAAAGTATGTAATGTACGAAATGAAAAAAATAATTTTTATTTATTCTATATAGTAAAAGAACACTGCCGCTCATAAACAACCGCGCCATAGTCCATGCATTGGTGCTACTTCAGTGTTTGAGTTATTGAAGATATCAAATGCTCTTAAAAATGCTGCTTAAGTGCCGTAAAAATCTGGCAACATAACCAATACGCGGACTGTGACGCTTCACAGTCCGCGTATTGGTTATGTTGCCCATGGGCGGCGATGTCCTCTTACCATATAGGAGACCCATCTGCTCCGTTGTCCGCTATACCATAAAAAACTATTAAAGTGAATCTATACACATATTTTTAAACACATTAATGAAATCGTGATTATAGAAAGCAAATTTATAATAATTTTGAATCGACTTTATGTTTATAATTACTAAATACAAAAAAGGTCAATGAAGATGTCCTTTAAGAAGTTGCGAAACTACTTATTTAATGGCATCGAGATAGACAGGCATAGAATTTTATAGAATAAAGCACCTACTAATAGGAGAGAAGGTTGAAAGTCAAAAACAAACGATAATTTAATAAAGGAAGAATAATTTACTATTATAAGTGAAACATAAATTCTTTGATTGGACTTTGTGTTTAGCAGCCTGTAACCTCTTTTCGTTCGAGATTATAATTTTAAGTCTATCCAACAAATAAACTCACGCATATCTGTAGTTTCCATTTCCAATATTGTCAACCTCGTAGCGTAAAACTTGAATGTCATTAGGATTTATTCCGACTGAGTTTTGAAGAGATGCATTGGATACAGCCACGACAATAGACAATATAACGATCTAGAATAAAAAACACAATGACAGCTAAATAATTTAATAGAACAAAATGTCATAATTATAATTCTTAATAAGAACTGTTAAAGACATATAGAATGTATGAAGCAGAAGATATAAAGCACAAATTGTTCACAAATACCAGCCGCATCTTCTATGCTTATGCCGAGATGTTTTTGATGAATATTAATAAAATTTCGAAGCGTAGCTTTTTGTATGAGATTGTATTACAATTAAAACCCGTGAAGGCTATCCACTTTGATGGTGCCATAGTTTACAATTTTTGAGACTCGTAGCTAAATGGTTTTATAAGTCTACCATAAAGCCAGAGGTATCGGGTTCGAATCCCGATCCGGACAAATTATAATTTATTTGATCACTAGAAGGTAATCCCTAGTGGCCGGGCGAGAGTCTTAATACTGTCGCACGCCTGGGAAAGCCATACTGAAGCAAATGCTGACGCACTAATAAATCTGGCTCGTCCGAAGTGATACCACGGGCACACAGAATACTCAGCGTGAAATTGAAGTTTTACTTGTAACGGTACTTATACTGTGTTTCACTGTGTGACTGAGGCTCTTGAAAATGCCGCTTAAGCGGCGTAAAAAAACCAGGCATATAAAATTAAAAATCCTTGTGGCTTTTAAATTTTGGTACAATTCTTCGAGAACAATATTTTTCATCTGTTTGTCTTTATGTCAGCAAAGCCCTCTCTCTGGCAAAACAGTTTTCAAGAATTCCGGGGCCACTGTCAAGCCCATCCAAAAAACAAATATATGTATTACAAATCAAGTTTTATTCAAATCCAGAGACAAAAGTAGCTTACAAAACTAAGGAGAAGAACAAGATTCTTAACATAATTTCGAGTCTGATAAGAGATTGGTGAAAATAATAAAAAAACATTTTTTTTGATATAAAGTAATATATTTTATCCTAAAGCATAAAAAATGGGAGTTGGCATTCCGTTCCTAAACAGATGATGGTTATCAGCTAAAGGTAAGTTATTTGTCGATGTTTCCGGTTGTTTCCCATTTTCATCGGCTGAAGTCTCTTCTTTGCCCTCGTTCCTTACCTCTCCGTTTTGTTCCTGCATTGTGCCGTCAGTTTGTTCGTATCTGTAAAAATTTTTTTTAAATAATATAAGAAAGTACAATAGTAGAATTTTTGATTAAGTGGCGCTAAAAGCCGACAACACAACCAATACACGGCCTGAAGCGTCTTTGTCCATGGGCGGCGGAATTCTCTTACCATATAGGAAAACCAATTGCTCCGTTGTCCGCTATATATTAAAAATCGCATCAAGACGTGTAATAATTCTTTTATGATATATATTTTCTTGTTCATTGCATTTTATTCATTATTTTGAGGAATATTCACCAAATATTTATTAATAAACCGTATAAGTAAGTTGAAGTGGCATTGGTCTGGCCACATCGCTCGACGAACCGACAACCGATGGGGAAGATAGGTTCTCGAGTGGCGACCGCGTAACGGAAAACGCAGAGTGGGACATCCCGCCACACGATAAAAAGACGATCTCACGAAGGCCGCGGGCAGCCGCTAGATCCAGATCGCTCAAGATCGCAACAGGTGGGCGTCTTTGGGGAGGCCTATGTCCAGCAGTGGACTTGAATGGGCTGATGATGATGATGATATTTTTAAACTACTGTAGTGATTTAGTGGTAGTTAAACAGTTGGTGGTTGGAATTTATGCAGTGATCACACCGACGGTGACAGTTGTCAGGTGATTCAAAGGTGAAGCAAGCATTGAATTATAGTGAAGGTGGACTGTAGACTGGAAATTTACGATATATATTGTTTAAACATCATTGTAATGTCTGTAATGTCTAGAATGTAACCTTAGTCTGGCTATTTCCCTCATGATCTCCCTGTTTTTGGCTTCGAGCTGCGATATTAACTCGCGTTGTTGGCGTGCTGCGTCCACCTCTGAGCCCTCTGATGATGACCGACCCTGAAACACCAGATATCAATGACACAACACAGTTTAAAACATAAATCAAAAATTTTGAAAAAAAAAGGATTTCTTAAGAAAAGTGGTATTATTTTCTTAATTGAAATATAATATAACACTATATTTTTTAGTAAATTAATTTCATTTAACATAGTATAATTAATTCAGCTATAGTTGAAAAGCCTATTCAAGTTTGCCAATAAATATTTATATATGATGAATTACTTGAAACAAAGTCTTAAATACTCTGTCACTCTCTTACTAACGTGATTTGCTGTTGCAAAAACGAGACACAACACTAAGAAACCGTCAAATTTCCAAAATTAAGTGGTCATTTACCAATTCTGGTGTTAGCGATGCCGATCTACCCGCTCGAGGCTGAAAGAAAACAAAACAAAAATTAATGAAATATTGAAATATACTTCAAGAAATTCTAATCAATTACGTTTATTTAATAAATTACATTTAAGTATTCTCAAATTATTTTTATATAAAAATGGGAGGCATACAGGCAAGCCTATATATGCCTAGACAGGCAAGCATATAGCCTCAATCGTTTAATAATAATAATACTTTATTTATTATAGAATTTCTTAATCACTCTATTTGTTTATAAACTGCAACAAGTTCTTATAAAAATTTTATTCAACATAAATTCAAAAATGCATCTTGTTGAACGTCAAAATCAATTTACTACCGGTTCCAAGCTAGGCCCAACAAGAAGATTTACTGCTTATGTGAGCTCTGAGAAAACCTGGCTGAACGCCTTATTCCCAAAGCGCGACATAATCACTTCCGAGGAGCCGACCTGATCAGTGCGTCAGCATGACTCTCCCGCGAGTGCGACAGTATTAAGACACTCGCCCGGCCACTGTCAAGCGCTTCCAGAGACCGAAGTAATTATAAATTAAATTATAATTGTACGGAACGAGTTTCGTACCATACCACACGCTTCATGGCGACTTTTAAAAACTTTTCTACGAGGCTCTCAAAACTCAATCCAAAACTAAAATATCTTAATTTGTTAATTTTTTTCTAGTATAAAATAATACATAACTTTTTTTGACTAATGAATCTCGCTTATGCCATACGGCGATTGCAGCTTACCGCGGACTAAATGGCGAGCGGAACAACGGTTCGAAAGTGGGTTTTACCATGACTAGCACAAGGAAGTTTTCTGCGAGACTTGAACCACGGCCGTCGTGGGGAATTTAGTCACATGGGCGGCCGAGTGATAACTCACCGAGGTGTGTATAATACATACCATAGTTCTGTTCTCGTGGGCCAAACGCGCCGCATATCTCGCTATCAATCTGTGTTCATCATCCACACCGCGCGATAAATGATCCGCTATACCTGACATTCAGAACACTTCAATGTTTCATAGACTTCCGATATGCTCACTCACTCAGCGAAACAGTTTTTTACGCTATAGCGGACATTGGAGCAAGTGGGTCTCCTATATGGAAAGAGAACACCGCCGCCCATCACCCACAGCAAAACTGAATAAATTATACATTTTTTATTATATTACATGCATATGAATACAGTGGACATAATACAAAATGTATTTTGTTATAATTTTTGCTTATCTGTTTTTTATGGTTTTAGCGGACAACGGAGCAGGTGGTTCTGCCATATGATAGGAGAACACCGCCGCTCATGGACAACCGAGCCACAGTCCGCACATCGGTTGTGTTGTTGACTTTTTACGCTAATTAGGCGGCATTTCTTCGAGCGTCCGATGTCCTCTCTTACTCGGCGAAACATTAGAAGCACCGTTTCAAGTACAACTACCATTCACGCTGCGTAATGTGAGCGTGAGCCCGTGGTATCATTTAGGACAAGCCGGCCAAATTACTGCGTCAGCTTATACATATATGCCTCAGCATGGCTCACCCACGGGTGAAGGGTGACTCTCTGTTTGTTCCGGCTATGATTTGATTCTTATTTCTTAGCGTATATAGGCAGACGAAAGGCTTTATACTTACTCCTATGCGTGGAACGTGAGGCACGACTATCGAGTGATCCCGTATTTACATATCCCGGACCATATTCCGGGAAGCCATTGTGAGCCGGGACTGGTGACGGTGGACTGGAATATACACAATTTTATGCTTATTATGATAAATCAAACCACAGGGCAGGCACGCGATTGTAATAAACGTTGTGTTGCCGGTTCTTTACGGATGGTAGAGACCTGCTGAAATTTATGCTGATGCACTAATTCTACTTACACGATATGACTGAGGTTTAAAGTCCTTTCCGGTTGATCTGGATATCTGGGTATGGGTGCCCGGGCGCGTTCCGGTACACAGCGGAAGGACTTCCTCAGCGTGGCGCCTATCTGCTTTGATGGAGATTTCTGAAACACAGTACCACACATTATATCGGCGCATATGTCCATGGGCGGCAAATTTCTTATCCTCAATTTCAAACCATTACAATTTAAAAAATCTAGTTATGGTCAAATATAGTTTTTTTATTATATTCGCCCATGGATACCTCCAGTCCGTGTTGGGCTGTTGATGCATTGCCGGATTTCGTATTTAGTATACTTAATAAGTGTCTTAGTACTGTCGCACTCGAGGGAGAGCCATGCTGATACACTAATCGGGCTGGCTCGTCCGAAGTGATACCACGAGTTCACAGAATACCCAGTATGACTACTTATACTGTTTCGCTGAGCGAATGAGGATACCGGAGGCATGCCGCTTAAGCGGCGAGAAAAGCCAGCAACACAGCAAGCGCAGACTGTGGCGCGGTTGGTAATGGGCAGCGGTGTTCTTCACATAAGAGAATCATCTGATCCATTGTCTGCTATACCATTGAAGAACTCACATAGGTGGCGTATTCTTTGACCTCATGGTCGTTTGTGTGCGGTGGTGAGACGTGGCCACGCCAGAAGCACTCCTGGCAGAGCGTGTAGGCAGCGCATCGAGTGCATCTGTAGCGGAACCCGGTGAGAGAACCACGGCGGCATACACTGCACGCCAAGGGATGAACCACTGGAATCACCACAGCGATTCAAAGACAAAGATCACATAGAAGCCACTATCAAGTATCAACGACTTAATGCAATAAAAATTTACTGTTTCGCTTATTTTATATGTTCAAATGTGATATAATTACAAATTTACGCTAATTTGTTTTTTTATATATGTAAAGAAAACCTTCAACTCCTTATTAAATAAGACTATTTTCTTCATCTAGCATAGACATAGCCTAAATGTCAACACTTGACAAGATGTCATTATTTAGTTTTATTAGAAAATAATTTTTTTCTGAATTATTCATTTATTTTGTATGTATTATTTTTTTAAATTATACAGAGAAACGCAATTGAGCTTTTTTTTCTTGGAAAAAACAAGAATAAAATTATACATAAAAACGAAAGGCAAACGAGTAGGAGGCTCACACAGCCC
>DWCF01006960.1:0-11486 GCA_018230265.1 Delias oraia | reverse complement strand
TATGACAATCACAAATAACTAAGCATTCTATTCTTAAAAGAAATTTTAACATTTGTTCAGTAATTCCAGACATTACCCCCTAAAACGTCACCACACATAAACATAACCTCTTTTTAAAATTTTTTAAATATTATTAGTATTAAGTACCTTGCAACCTTTGAATTAGCATGAACAATGAGATCATCTAGGGTATTGGCTGGTGAATCGTCTTCGTCGAGCGAGATTTCGGATCTAGCTCTAGACTGTCTGGACATGGACTTTATAATGTTTTTAGACATAATTCGAGAGAATGACTTTGACATAGATTTCCTAGCTCTTGTAGTGCTCATTGATTTAGATCGAATCATCGATTTTGACCGCGAGCCTTTCTTCAGATCAACAGATGTGACTGTCGATTCACTCCATATCGACTGTTCCTCAATCTCGTCGTCTTCCACGGCATCATCATACATTGAATCATCAAAATCTGTCATCGAAAATGTCGCTTGAATGTGGCTCTAAAACATGTGAAATATTAACTGATACCTATTACTTCTAAATGTTACCTAAGTGTGACCATTTCTAAGACAAGCCGCCCACCACTTCTCTATGGAATTAACTTGGGATCTATAAATTTCACCCGTGGGTGAGCCATGCTGAAGCATATACTGACGCACTAATTGGACCGGCTCTTCCAAAGTCATACCACGGGTTAACAAAATACTCAGCGTGAAACGATACTTCTACTGTGTTTCTCAGAGTGAGGATATCGGAGGCCCTTAAAAAGTGCCGCTTAACCGTTGTAAAAAGCCGGAAACACAGCCAATGCGCGGACTTTGGCACGGTTGTTCATAGGCGGCGGTGTTCTCTTACCACATAGGAGATCCATCTGTTCCTTTGTTCGATATAGAATAAAGATAAAAACATTACAGTAGCCGTTCAAAAAAAACGGCACATCATACATAAATTTGCATCCATGTATGAAAATAGAACCTACCTGTGTAACTGCAGCTGCTGTTGAAAGGTAGAATGTTTCAGATGCCTGAGGTGTCGATGATTCTGAATCGGGAACATATATTTTATCATCCCTCGGTAGGTTGAATATTTTTGTGATCCTTTTAAATATCACAGGTCCTACCAAATCACGAACGTCTTGATAATGTGAATCCCAAAACTAAATTCGTAATATTATTTTAGGTGCTTATTAACTAATTTAATAAATTACTTAAAAAATATATCATTTGAAATTTAGTATTATCATCATGCGATTGCAATAAATCTACGTAGACAACCAGATTTGATTTGGCGAAAAAGCTATGATATAAAATTGTGTGTTCATTGTTATTTTACATATAACCATAAGCTCAAAAGTATATATGTCTATAGTAAATAATTCGATTTTTTAAAGAACAAAACAAAATTTAACATCTCGACCGACCGAACTCCTTCGGAAAGTAAGAGAATAAACGTAGTATTCCATTTTAATCTTATATCTACTTTGCATACACAAAAATACCGTTTCGTCCTTGTAAGATAGTTCCAAATTGTGAATAACATTCTTCCAATGAATTTTTACGGATGCCTCATTTTGTTCATATTTTGAGGAGGTTATCTTTCTTAAATTTTTTGGTTTATCCCAATTTTTAACAAGTGGCCGTTTACCGCACGACATATTCAATATTAATTATTATTTATAAACGTTTTCATTCCCCAAGAATATCACTAATCAATAGACAATATATTTGTAAAAAGTATTTTCAATACAACGCTGATTAATTACAATATATCAAAAAGCGTTTTAGAATTTATGCGAAGCTTGTCAAGTTCTTTATTTTGACAAATTATTTATTTATTTTCTTTTATCTCACCCAAAGTACAGGTTTTTTTATTAATAAAATATAAGAACTTGCTGTCAAAAATGTTTTTCTTCAATTTTTTTATCTGCTTTATTTTTATTAATATTTTAAATTTTATAGCGGACAACGGAACAGGTGGGTCTCCTAATTGGTAAGATAACATCGCCGCCAATGAACAACCACGCCGCAGTCCGCGCATTGGTTGAGTTGCCGGCTTTTTACAACGGTTAAGAGGCACTTTTTAAGGGCCTCCGATATCCTCACTCACTCTTCGAAAAAATGCCGTTTCACGCTGAGTATTCGTGAGCCCGACTTTGAACGAGCCGAAAATTAAGTATCAAAATGTTAGTATTATTTACAGCACACAAATTAATATTATGCACTATATGTATATTGTATACAATGCCATCTAGTCGAAATATAAATATAATTTTTTGTCAACATAAGTTGTGAAAATTTAGTTTGGCTCATTTAAAGAAATTGTAGTACAATTAAACTTTTATAGATGGCGCTAAATTATATTTTCTTAGTTGTTGTAAAATGTACAGGCATATAGATTTTTTTATTCATAAAATATACGAACTTGCTATTAAAAATATTTTCTTTCCAATTTTTATCTAAGTATTAAAATGTCAGTATTATTTATGTATGCAATTGTATGCAAATTATTAATATTATGCACTATTGTGTATTGAATACAATGCCATCTCATCAAACTTTTTATTTTAGTTTTCCGTCCAGTTAAGTTATAAAAATGTACTTCGACTCATTTAAAGGAATCTTAGTACTAGTAAACTTGTTTGGATGACGCTAAAATATAATACTTGGTTGTTGTGCCAAAGATAATTTTCTTTTTATTTTTTTGAATGAACTACTCGCTGTGTGGCCATACAGCCCTGACAGCTTAATGATAATTAATGATAATTTAAGATGGCTCTTAGAATTTATTTA
This sequence comes from Delias oraia, assembly GCA_018230265.1. Classification (NCBI taxonomy): domain Eukaryota; kingdom Metazoa; phylum Arthropoda; class Insecta; order Lepidoptera; family Pieridae; genus Delias; species Delias oraia. The sequence goes on along the minus strand of DWCF01006960.1, from coordinate 8,700 downwards.
CTAATAAACCGTAATACATAACAAATACACAAGTAATCATTCATAAATACCATATTAGCTATATAATGATTCTTTAAGAGGTAGAGCTTAAATCTGTGTAATAATGTAGTTATATTCTCAAACTGAATTATTTGTGATATATGGTGATATGTGGTTATAGTGTTATATGGTGACTAAAACCTCTCTGTTAATTTATAAAATTTATTTATATTATAACAATGAATTATAGTAGACATTAATTTATTTATTGTTAAATTTTTCCAAGCATTTCGGCATCTTCAAAAGTATCAGGAACTTTTTTTCCAAATGTCTCTGGCTGTGTTAACACTAATAAACCTGCCAACGTGCTCGCCGTACCAAACATAATGGATGGTATGCCCGACCAATAGTCCATTAATGGAGGAGTGAAAGACGCCGTAACCGTTCCGATACGACCTAACATTGAAGAAAAACCTAGAAACGAATGCCTGTGCCTAGTCGGATATAACTCTGAAGTAAACAAATACAATGACGTCATAACAAGACCAGTGCCGTATTTGCCTAAAAGATATAAAAATAATGATAAGCCATAATATACCTTAGGGGTAAAAGCAAATGCTATAGAACAAGCTGCACATAACATATAGCCAGAAAACAAAGTTATCTTACGACCAAATTTATCTAGAACAAAATATGCCGTCCAAAACCCTGGTATTTCTATTAATGCTACTAATACGTAATTTAAATGTATATTCCCTGACAAACTGACAGAGTTTATTGTCATGCCATAGTAAATAAATGTTGACGCAATCCAATAAATAGGTGTAGTACAACATCTTTTGAGCATAATCGGCGAATTAATTACTCGTAAAAAGAGATTTTGACTGTCAGTACTTTTATCACTGCGACGGGGAATGGCTGTGAGTAAGAATTGCATTGTTTGGTCATTCATTTTTCGGCCGTTTAGGCGAGTTGCACGTTCCAAGGCTATCTGTGCTTCTTTAGTTTTGTGCTTACTTAGTAACCACCGATGGCTCTCGCAAACGATCCAGTAATAAGAAAATATTACCGAAACCGGCACGAAATACGTTAAGGTTAGGTAACGCCAATTTTCTACGACCGACGCGATAGCACCAACCATGGCTAAACCTAAAGTAAACACTGAAGACATGATGCAACTAGCAGTAACTCGGAACTTGGTGCCCACAATTTCTGCAGCCATAATATAAGCCGCACTGAATATACCCCCGCCGAATGCCGTGTGTGCAAACTGCGTTACAAGGTACATTATATAATTAAGCGAAAATGCTTTTAATACACCAATCAGTACTATGTTAAACGCAAAGAAAACGATAGATATACGACGGCCAAAATAATCGGACACAAAGCCAGCCAAGGGAAGCGCAACCATTGCGCCTACGCTGTTTAACGTTATAGACAAAGTCCTCATCCACTCTCGGCACTCAATTCCGAAATCGTATACCACAGAATTTGTTCGGCCGTAAACAAATACGTCACAGTTCACCACGTTACTCGTATTGAATAACTGCATAGGACACGTGTCATTGCTGATAAGAGAAACATTCAGCGGCGCGTATCTTGTGCAGTCTGCGAACCCAGTGTCAGTCTTCGGCACGGCATTGAGAATCCAGTCAGGTGCGTAAACAGCAGAGTCTCCATCACACTCTGGTATGGCGCAACGATAAGGCAATCTGGCTGCAGTAAAATTATAATCGCCAGCTAAAAACCCGGAAGCTATCGCCGGCAAGGCCAACAAAAGTATATTCATCAACTGAAATTTGCCAAATTCTCCAACTTCACGGTTTATAATCTCTTCGAATTCCTTTGGCGTTTCGCTTTCTTTTTCTCTTGTCATTTTGTTCATTTAAAACACCACTAACCGTGTAAAAGATTAATATAACTTGATAAACATCTGGAATATCTGCTTTTATATGATACTATATTTTCAGTCGGTACAAAGTATCAAACCTTATCTTTATATCTCGTCTGGTTTACAGCTCGCAGTAGCATTTCATTTTATAATATCGGCGTCCTTGCTTTTATTCGTGTAAAAGTATATGTGATTCCTTAGTTACTAGATACACAATTCACAATGAGGATAAATATGATAAATACATTATTCTGTTATTACATACTGCATCCAGTACTATAGATATTAAAGATTCAACAATTTATTTTCAATCAAAAAAATCATTTACAAAACAATTAGGTGTGGATGAATTTATTACACCGACTAATGTGACGAAAAGCAAGTAAATGCGCATGACCTCGAAGCAAGCATTCATGTAAGACAAGTATCGATTTTAGCTTATTCAGGTGTTACATTACAATGGAACAATTCAATTGTTATTAAAATAAATCAATTTAAAATGTCATTTTATAAATCGACATTCGCTTTAAAACACATTAATAACTTAATACGCAAACTACTTAACATTAGGCCACATTATACCTACTCGTATCAAAACAGTGGCTGTATGAAATTTTTTTACATCTTTTTATATTCTATAGCAGACAACGGAGCAGGTGGGTCCCCTATATGGTAAGAGAACATCGCCGCCCGTGAACGACCATGCCAAAGCCCACGCATTTGTCGTGTTGCCGGCTTTTTACGCCGCAAGCAACACTTTTAAGGGCCTCCAACAGTACAAGTACCGTTTCATGCTGAATGATGATATTAATAGGAAAAACCAGTAATTGATTTAATTATTCGTTTATTTGAAACGATAATAAAAAAAATATATTAATTCGGTTCTAGTATATCAGATAGTCGTTTGCGAATATGTTCTATCGGAGAAGGTGCATCTGTGTGAACGATTGGAGGACTAGTTTCCTTCATTTCAAATGTAAGCCTTGTGTCCAGTACTGCTCTGTCGAACATTCCGAGACTGCTCAAATAAGGAGCACGTCGATATTCAGGATGCTCAATCATCCAACGACAATATTCCTTCACACTTCTGGAAAATAAAAGAAATTATATCTGATTGTTAACTCTTAAAGTAAAGTTTATCCGGGTATGTTTTCTATGACCCAAAGTTATAGCACCAAAAAGTCTTTACTCAGCTAATTGCGTACTTATATCCCTATTATGTATAATTATTAATCTTATTCTTAAGTTTTTAGTCATGAAGCATTTACGATGAAACCATTTTAATAAATCATAAAAGATCTTCATTTAACCGATTGATTTTTTTTTAATTCTATAGCGGACAACGGAGCAGGTAGGTCTCCTATATGGTAAGAAAACACCGCCGTCCATAAACAACCGCGCCACAGTCCGCACATTGGTTGTTTTGTCGGCTTTTTACGCCGCTTCTGCGGCACTTTTTGTAAGGGCCATCGATATCTTTACTCACTCTGCGAAACACAGTACAAGTACTGTTTCACGCTAACTATTCTGTGAGCTCGTGGTCTCACTTCGGATGAGCTGGCCCAATTACTGCGTCAGCATATGCTTCAGAATAGCTCTCCGACGGGTGCAAAATCGATCGAATTCTTACCAATAACAATATTTTGTTTGGTGTACATTAATTTATACCCAATATTTATGAGTTACTCTTGGCCTACAGTATCTTATCACCAGGCTCTGCTAGGCAAAGAGGAAAAGAGAAATTTTCGGTTTAGTACCTTAGGTTTGTGATCCCCTCCCAGACGGCTTTTAATGAGACAAGGTCTTTCGGAACGTGGCGTGTTGCTCTCCACTGATTCTTTGTGTCATTGCGTGGAGTGTGCCATTGCTCACGTCTTGGTATTGACCTTCCAAAGCATTTCACGTAATCGACTCGCTGTTCAGCTTTTATATCTTTCGATATTTCCCTATTAAGGGCTGCATTTCTGGATTTCTATAACAGTTAATATAGTAATTATTTAAAATAAAATTCCAAACAACAAATTCTATCCGTTTCATCAACTTTAATAAGCCAATGTCATTGATGTTTTATATCGGTTAGAGTTTCGGAATAGATACAGTGAATATGGCTTAAAATGAAGTAACAGTTACCAGTATTAAATAAAAATAATATAGAAATAGTGTTTACTTCTTTATTGCCGGTGACATTAGCAATTCGTTCATCTATTGTTGGTAGTTCTTTTGGAATAACTTTTAGGCTTCTTGCAGCGTGTGTATCAAATTCAATCTGTAATATACTTATTTTAATCCTCCTTTTATAATATTAAATATTGAATGGGATATTAAATTCACTTTAATTAATTTACTGACATAATGTAAATTAAAAATGTTGGTCTAAAATTTTTCTACTAATTATTTACTTAGATGTTACCCACTTGAAATAGTTCCTTTATAGTCTTCGGTGTGAACAACTGCGACTGCTGATCACCACCAAGTTGTCTCATGTAGTCACAAAAATCATTAGCAATCTAGAAAAACATATCAATTTTAATAACAATTGATATTTGTTAATAAAATTTAATTTTTTTTAATTGATAAATGAAAATTAGTTTTCTTTTATTTTGCTCATTGTCCGTAACTGTATGAAATGACCTTATTTGTCAAATCATCGGCTTTTTTTACAAGAGTTTTCTCGTGTTCTTGCTCCGGTTGTAAAAATCGAGTGGCCCAAGTTATCTGCTCACGTACTGGCTTCTTCAGAAACTCTTGGTGAATATTTGGTAAATCTGCCTCTATAATACTGTATAAAGATGAAAATATTATTATTAGGATTATAATGTTAACTGCCATTAGATGTTGAGCAAAAGTTTGTTGCTAAGAAAATTTTAGTAGGCGCAAATTTTTTAAACATTTCATTCAAATAAAATACTTAGAGAGTTAATTAAATAAAGCAAAAAATAAAATAAAATAAAAATATCTCCAAAACTTATCGAAAAATTAAAATAAATGCATTTAGTGAATATTACCTTTACCTGTTAAGCCCTTTTATCATTACGATTGTATTAAATGAATAACGAATCCCAGTTAAGATAGTATTATCAGTATTGCGTGAAGTGATTAGATAACTAGTACCTGCATGTTTCTACATCTGTATCGGAGTCTAATTCTCTATCTACTATGAATGTTTTCCTCTTTGAAAGAAACGGTTGTTTTATTGTTTTGCGTTGAATTTCTGTAAATATTTAAAACGATTTAGCTTTACAGCGAACTAAAGCTACTTTAACGCCTTTTAAACGGGTTCGAATCCCGATCTACTGAATATAATTTATAAATTATAATGATTTACATATGAACGAGCCATACAACGACTAGGATGTATCTTACACCTGTTTCCCCTGAAGTGCTTCCAGAAGTTTACAAAATAGCAATGCGTGAAGACACCATAGTTTCTCATATTAAGCTTGTGGCTTAAGTGGCGCAACATTAGCAACCGGCAATATATCCTATTCATAGATGACGGTGCATCTATATGCAGCGATAATCGCCTTTACCATTAATTGATTATTTTACAGTTATAATTTCAAGACTCATGTTTCTTCAGTTTTCAAACATTCATAATAGAGATATTATAAATTTCTAATATTATACATATGTGTACCTGCTAATTTACCTTTACTTTTATTTTCTGCATTAAACTCCTGTTTTGGTGGTTTTATATTTAAAATAACGCATACTTTTTCGAACAAATCTTGAGGGAGAGCTTCCGATAGCAATCGAATTTCTTCTTCGTTAATCTGAAATATAATAAAATAAAATATTGAAATGTTCATCTCAGCGTCAAATATTTAAAGATAAGAAGTGAAGGCTATTAATGTTTACCCTCTTATTATATTATTCTAACAATAAAATTATATATGTATATACATTATACATACATTATACATAACATAACATACATAACATAATGCATAACATTTTTTTTATTTTTTTTATATAAGGAGATAATATAGTTATTACGTGATAAATATAAGTATTTTTTATCCTTTTTACTAACATTTGTAGATTTAGAACACAAAACAACTTTTTTTCTATTAAGGCTTATTGCAAGAACACAGTATACAATAATCGTCAATTGAATGAAACAGCACCATTAAGAGTGCTGCCATCTAGTAAGAGAAACTTACACTAAATTATAGTTTGAAACTTTCATTATTTTGAACACTCCCACTAGAGTTTAACTTTAAATGATATAAAAATAAAATTAAATTAATCATCAACATATAAAATCTGATCTGTCATTTATGTAAATACAAGAGACCAATTAATTGTCAGTAAATTGACAATTACTTGGAACATTTAATCTTTATACTAAACCCAGTTCAACCCTTTCCTTATAAAATTATACTTAAAGTGTATGTGTTTAGTTCTGTTGTGAAATACGGTGTTATTAATTAACTTGATGGTACTCTCATTATCAACATTTAATGTGATATAATCATAATTTTCATCTGGATCAGACACTAACTGCTGTAACCACAATCTCTTAAGTAGACTTACATATAGCTACAAATGACATTAAATTATATTTTGACACCTTAATTATTTAAAACACTTTTCAAATAGAATAAAAAACGTGCTTTTTCTTTGACCGTCAAAGCAAAAGCACGTTTTTTATTCTATAGCTGACAACGTAGCACGTGGGTCTCTATATTGTAAGAGAACACCGCCGCACATGAACAACCGCGCTACAGTCCGCGCATTGGTTGTGTTGACGACTTTTTACGTCTCTTAAGCGGCACTTTTAAGGGCCTGCGATATCTTCATTCACTTTCAAAATCACAGTACAATTACCGATTCACGCTGAGTATTCTGTGAGCACGTGGTATCAATTCGGAATTGCATGACTTCCGAAAGACGTTGTTTTAATATATAGGTACTTACAGGTCCTTTGTGGTAATTATCAATACAATCGAAAATATTCTTCCAATATTTCTTATTTGTATGAATAGCTTCTGCTCTTTCATACTTAGATGGCTTGACATTAATAAGTTTTCTCGGCTTTGGCATTCTTAGATTACACTTTATTGTAAAATAAAGCCATCTAGAGCGTACTGTATCTAACACAAAAGTGTTGCCATGGTTGCTATTTGATCAATAAACACTATCCTAATATATAATAAGAAAAGGGTCATGTCCGTATATATGAAAGTAATTAAAATATTACCTACACAATAAGATCGAACATTTGATTGGAATGATAGATTTCTATAACTCTTTCACGTGAAAATTACCAATCGAATTTTAATGTTTAACTAATACAAGTTTATACATTAGAAATTCTCATCAGCTAATTTATAATTATGTTTTTGAAATTGGCAAAAATATAATAAAAAATGTCATGTAAGTCAGACCAGGTAGGAATCGTACCGGGCTGGCGTATCTTCCAAGTCCACTAGTACAGAAATATAATAAGTAGGTTTTTAGACTATTGATATCCTATCATAAGTGTTGCACAAACAGTGGAATGTCAACTATGAAAGAATTGCAGCATTTTATGGTCTTTTATGTGATCAAATATGAACTTATAGGTTCTCAGTTCTCATAAAGGTATTAATATCGCAATAGTGCATTAGCCAGACGTTTTTCTCTATCGATCTAGTTATGAATCACAGTGTGGGGTCAATAGCAATGTGAAAGTTCATAAAAACTCTTCTTGTGTGTAAATAAATAAATAAATAAAAAAATAATTAAATTTTACAGACTTATAAGTTTGTAAATATGATATCATATAATATTATATGTTATTCAAATAAGCAAATTCAAATATGAAGCATTTGCCGACTCACTAATTGGATCGGGTCGTCAGAAGTGATACCACGGGCTCACAGTGTGAGTAGTGTGCTCACAGTACTCAGCATGAAACGGTACTTGTACTGTGTTTCACAGAGTGAGTGAGGATATCGGAAGCCCTTAAAAGTGCCGCTTAAAAAGCCGTTAAAACAACCAATGCGCGGAATGTAGCATGGTTGTTCATGGGCGGTGGTGTTCTCTTACTATATAGGACTTACTATATACCCTTCCAGAGACTGAATAAATTATAAATAAAATTATATTATAATTGATAATTCTCCGGAACTTTTTACATACTTAAACGTTAAACTAAGATTTATATATAAGTTTAAAATATCACATTTCGATAATACAATATTGCCAACTGTGACGTATGTTTATTCAGACTGCAGTTGTGTCAGATTTCAGTGAGACCGCCTTAACACAATATTATTATGGAACTGAAAACGTCAACTTAGCATAACGCTGTTCAACTTTACTTCATACGATAGGCAAATATTCGTATTTTGCAAGAAATATTAGTTCTTTAAAGGATTTGTCTATGTTGTTATGTTTTTTGTGTACGTATATATAAACAGTAGAGACGAATTTAATTTAGTGCTAGCAATTTTATATAATAAGTTCATGTTGTTTAAGTAACACCAGGAAACAACTTTTCACGGGATTTTTTCGGGCTCACAGAATACTCAGCGTGAAACGGTACTTAACTTAAAAATTACGCTTAAGTGGCACGGTTTTCAATGAGCAGCGGTGTTCTCTTACCATATAGGAGACCTACCAACTCCGCTATACTATAAAAAAATAAATAAAAATAAAAAATAATAACATTTATAAATTTGAAATAATGTCACTAATATCATGATATCAACGTTATCTTTCAACAAATTATTGCACGTCTCGCTGCTCGCGGACTCGTCTGATATTGTTTGGAATTCAGTGAATTGTGATTTCTACATGACGGTTATTTAATAAGCCCTCATAGAAATGATCTTAAGACAATA
>DWCF01006959.1:0-11489 GCA_018230265.1 Delias oraia | reverse complement strand
TATTATAATGATAAATTAACTATGAAAATGCGTAAGCTTAACGCTACAATTTGTATAAACTGTCTGTCAACTAGGTGTGCTACAGTGAAGAGGTGTGGCGAGTGCCACTAAACGTCCACCGCAAGGTCGTTGCGTTGTGATGTTTATGGCTTTTGTGGCTTCCACGGCTATCGTAACTCTATAGAGTGTATAATGCAAAATCCGATACCTATTAACTACTACTACTAACTAATAATTTAATGAATTTTGGCATCACAAAATAACTGGCGAGATTTCATTATCTATTTTTAATTATGAAATAGCGGGTTACCTCTATGGTAAAAGATCACCGTCGCTTATGGACGAATATGCCACAAAACGAGCTTGGGCATGAATAGTATAAGCGTTCGAATCCCGGTATGGACAATTATAAATTATAATTTAATTTATAATTTATTCAGTCGTAGCGAAAAAAAAACCACGCATATTACTTGTTTTATACAATAATCATAATCTGTCTATGACATAATACATGACTATATCAATTCCTAAACTGAAAAATGATTTTGCTAAGGTACTCTACGAACAGACTTAAACAAAATTGGGTAGATGTAGAGTGTAAAATGACTTGGATATTTTTATTTTATTCAAAAATTTAAAAAAGCGTATAATTAAACTCAAATACGACGTGCAGTTGTCTCTTATGATAATTGGGGCGCGGTTCTTCAAAATAATGAAATGTAAATATAATATTTTATGTAGCTGTAATTATACTCAAATTGATGGCAGCGTACGTAACTATATTCGCCATAAAAACATACAATTAAATTACAGTTTTCATAGAGTTGAAATTTTTTCACGTGTCACATGTTGAAATGTCATTAGGGTTCGGTTCGCGTGCGGTCATGTAATATTTGCTTGGAGTTTTGGAATATCTTTATGTTGAAAATTATTTTTTATAATAATGTAAAACTATGAATGTTCGTTTCACTAATCAAATTCCATAACATTGCGTCAAAGACAAAGATCTTTATTATACACATCACAAAGTTCCAGACTTTTTAGGAACACTCACAGATCGGAGAAGTGAGATCGGTCTAATATTATGGGTGTCTAACTTGGACCCTTATGATGGAGCACAACAGCAAACTGGAAGTTTGCCAAAGATCAAGGAAATATGAGCTTACGAAAATCATATGAGATAAGAAGCACCGAAATTAGGAAAATAACATGGTTAGAGAATGTTACATACACAATAAAAAAACAGAAAGAGAAACAGATTAAGCTATTAGTAATAATTATATTGTATATTGGTGATCTTATATTTCCATAGAAAAAATTAAAAATAATCCCACATCGAACGAAGCAAAGTTGTAAATATATGCAGAAATATTTACGTATTTTTCAATAGGAAATGTTTACGCGCGGAATGCTCGAGACGCCATGAATAAATAACACGAACTCCTCTGTGCATCGATCCGTCAACTGAGACGAGACAAAGTGACACCATAACTTCGGGCTTAGGCTAGACATGGAATTGCTAATCAATAATGCTGGTATAGTTGATACATATTTACAGATGTTTTTAGTAGTTCAAGTGACGGAATATTTGGGCTAGTATCGTTGAATATATTTTTTAGTTAGTAGTAGTAGTTTGGGCAGAACTGCCAGTACAAAAGTGACAATGAATTAAAGGTTTGATTTATATATAACCGATGTTAGTTATAAATGACTGCAAAGTACCGTAATTTTTAATGTGATGTTACGTGTAATAACATCCGATATGCCAGAGTCATTAAAATTCAGCTTGGCATACTGGCATTACTTATTGGCAAGTTTAAAAAAAAATTAATGTTGAAATTCTATTAGATTTTACCAAGAAATTCTTTTTTAATAGCTAAAAATGTATATGTATTTACTGGAATGTTTAATATTACGTATACGCGCTGCGTTGCTTTTTAATCACGGTTTCCTTTTGTGTTTGTCGGTATAGGTGTGATGTGAAAACTTCGTTCTATTGAAATGAAGGTTGATGACATCTATAATCATGCATACATTATACACACGTACGAAATTAATCAAATAGTTTATTTATATTTAAAAATGTACATAATTGTATTTTTTTTGTGTTTGAGATAAAAATTTCATAAATCTGGTGAAATATCCTAAGTACATAAATCAAGTCATCTTTCGTTCGACAATAAATCGAAAATAAATTACATTTATCGTCTTCATATTATATGTATTTACTTTATTATACGGATAATTCAGTTAACTAAGATAAATATGATTATTATAGTGTCTGTTTTGTTTAATAAAATAAATTGCGTATGTTGATACTCGCAGGCCATAAAGCTCAATAGCTAATCTCGCTCCAGAAATAGTGGTATAGGATTGTTTTCAATGTTAGGTACTATCAATTTTAGCATTAGTGGAACATATGATAACATATAGTGATCTATCTACTGTTATTATAGGCGGTAATTGTTGAAACGGCCACTAGAGGCGATGGAGAGGCAGTAAAGCATTGTAAACGTCTAGATTACACAATAAATCATTATAATGCATACCGACTGTCCGTCCGTGTGATGTATTGCGAACACACACTCGCTTGTTTATACTTCGCTTGCCATTACAAATATATACCTAAATTTGTATATTGTTTCTTACAAGTTAAATGGCAATGATATCCTCCAATTAATACATTGTCTTCAATTTAGTTAGATGTTTTAATTAATTTATAATGGGAGGCAAACGAGCAGGAGGCTCAACCATGGGTTGTAGCTCGTTTCCGGTTTTAAAGAGAAAGGTACGCTCTTTATTGAAGGCCGTCTTTATAGTCGTAATGACTAGTCACTAGGGAATACCTCAGCAAGCCGTAGAACGTAGTTCGTAGATTTAACGGAGTAGTGGTGCACGGGAATAAATGACTTCTGAAACACTCAGTTGTGAAACGAAAAACATCGATTAATACCTATGAAACTTGTGATGTTTAAATGTACACAAAATAGGATAAGGAATATAAACGTGATTTTATTCTTATGTTGACATATCTCGACGTTCCGAATGTTATTCAGTGATCGTGGTCAGAGCACGAGACGATGTTTTTTATCTAAGCGGAATTCTGTATTGTGTGGTATGAATTAGTTTTTATGTATATACAATATAGGTACAGAGAACGATCGGTTAAGCTCAACAAAAAATGATTTGAGTGATTTATCATTGCCAAGCCCAATGTACTAAGATTGACTGTTTTATTTAACATCCACTTAGATAGTTTATATATAATAAGTAAAATAATTGCCGCCATTGACCTGGTTCTTTCAAATGTACGGTGACGTAATGCGAACGTGCGAAACTGTAATAATAATTATTATATTTATTAGTGGAGTGCCAATTAGTCTTTCAGAATGCTACGGTTGTTTTATTTAAGAAAAATGACATCATTATGAAGGTTATCCGAACACTAATTGTAAGTAAGTATAATTTTTTATGTAGATAAAAGTTTCTTCTTTCTTAACAATAAAATATTTCCACTTTGGGTATTGTACCTGACATCTGCCGTACATCTCGAAATGGTTTAAAAAGTTTTTTTTGTATAAAAAGTTAGCAGACAAACATAGGCTCATATGGGCTTAGTGATGCATGACCCTTGTCTACCCAGGAAACATGCGGGTGAGTTTTCGACGTTTAAAGGATACTTACGGTCTTTTTGAAAGTCCCCATTCCGCATTGGTTTGGAACTACCTCTGAAGGTTGCTGATTCCGCAGAGTGTAACGACAAACATCAAGGAGATAAACATACATTCCGCCTCGATGTTCGTGTATGAAATTAAGCTATAGATATTCTATAGAACTCGTCAGAAAATGTTTGCGGCGTCCCTGGAAAATTATCATTATTTCAAATATACATATTATTTTTATTATATTCATCACCGCAGCGTGTAGGATAATGTGATGTGAATGTTTTGTGTTTATACAATGCTTTGAAACGCCCGACAGCTCTCGGAAGTGCATTCGTAGTCATTAGGTTTTTTTTGTTACGACTCCATATTTTCATGCAAATTGTTAATTAATAGACGACTTCTTCGAGTTGTACAAGTGGCTACAAAAAATGCTTAATAATTTATTTCGCTTGTGTTTTAACGACGTGTCGTTAAGGCGGACCATTGTTGGAAACGATAATAATTGTGAAGCAGAAAATCTAATGTATTTATTATGTCCCACAAGGTGGCCAGACGATCTTATAAAAGTCGCCGGAAGACCAGAGGTCCAAGGACCTATATCCAGCGTCTTACGACTAAAATGATGATGATGATGATATAAAAAAATACACTTTAAAATGTGTTGATAGCTTATTATTATTGTTCAAGTCTTGCGATACGTTGTTAAGTTATTATTACACTCATCGTTTCCTTTGGTTATAAAATCTGCTATATATTATAATTCTGGTAATATATAAACTGTGAACTATCAATCATCTCTTGTATGTGTTGGCAGTGCGCCAGCGCAGCGGTTAATAGGTTTTATGTTATCAATAAACCCACATATCAATGTCGGTTCACTGCAAAAGATGTGTTATACTATTGATGTACCTATGTGATATTTAAATATTGACAACTATTCTTAGTGATATAATTGTTCTGTAAAATGTAGCCCGAGGTACTATTGTAAAAATAATAATTTTAACAAGTTTCTGCTTATGTGTCACATTACCTATCTTCAAAAAATTGGAATTTATGAATTCATTATGTAATTTTTTGGATTTATTCAACTCATATCTGATCGTCCGTGGACTGATTTTGAAGAATGACGTGCGAAACGAAAGTATATCACCGGGAATTGGTTGAATTTTGCGAATTTTTGAGATGGGAAGTTTTTATTAGATCAGACTCGGTCCTTTTAATTGGGACAATTAGTTCATGGCCTTATTACGCCATCTGGTCAGTGGAAACATTTTTAAACCAAATGAAGTTTCAGTTTATATATTTCGTAAACATTTATCGTTTGTCTAAAACAGAAGTTTTCAGTATTGATTCTCATAGATAACTTTCAAATTTTAGCTGCTTCCGGTAGAACCCTGCAGCTACTATCACGTACGTAAAAATGAACAAAAGGTGAAAATTAGAACAAATTAACTATTGAAGCTGTCAGGTGAAACTAGTTGGCCAATCAGAAAAGTGATTCTATTCAACTTTTCTTAAGTAGACCCCTGGGTGTAGCCCTGGGCCTCTTTGGGAACTAAGGGTGTTAAAACAAATAATTAGTGTATTATCAGGAAATAAAACTTTATAAGAGAAGACGTGAAAGTGTAATTTCTATGCGCTTTTTAGTATAAGAATATTTCTGTATTACTCTTACCAGTAAGATTCTTTAAATAGAACTAGGTATTAAGATTTATGTCTATCCAAACCGTATCGCTTCTTAGAGCTCCCGAAGGATGAATTGATTGGTGATTTATAGGAATGTTTCAATCGTACTTCAGTTTCTCATATCTATTAATTTCTAAAATCATTTTGCAAATGGTAATCCTCAAAGAGCCATTCGATTCTAGAATTCTATGGCACATGGCCTAAAGCCGAACTATTCAAATTGATTATACAAATTACACGGGCTATTGTATACCAATTCCGTATGGACGAACTATGCATGACAATAGGTGAACGGATGGACCGGACTGTTTAGGAGGATATTTGGATGTATTGCATGGATTAAGCACATACTTCGTGCTATGATTATCAAACACATAAAGATATATTTGTACCATAAGCATTTGTTACTTAAAACATAGCTAAGTAGTCTTAATAGCCTACCACAAAGCGAGAGCTAACGGATATAAATTTATAAATTATTCGGTTTTTGGAGAGACTTGGCCACTGAGAGGCGATTTTTTTAATTCAATCGGTGGGAAACGAGCAGAAAGCCCACCTAGGGCAAGCGGTCCTCCGACCATAGGCACCCCCTTGCAGAGCCGCGGTTGCGTTGCCGGCCTTTAATTGATGTGTGCGCTCTTTTACGAGTGTATAATACTGTCTTATCCATGCGAAAGCTATTCTGACGCACTAATTGGCGTTGAGTGAGGACATTGGAGGCCCTTGAAATAAGCGGCGTACAAAGCCGGCAACACCAGCAGTACGGTTTGTGGCGGCGGTGATTTCTCTACCATTAAGGAGAACCGAACAGCCTGCCTTTGCCTGGTATACAAAAAAATGACGTCTTAAGCATTAAGCGACTAGAGAGAACACTTACAACGTCTGAATTAATCAAAGGGTGGGTGAAGTAGATATTAGTAGCTGTAATGTTATCATTCTACTTTATTACCACACAATGCCTGTATTCATTTAAGAGTGATTCATGTATTTGACATTTGAAATTGCCGACAAAAATCGTTTGCCCCTTTGAGTTTAATTTAAGTAGAGCAAACAAGTTCATCCCGAGGCGATTTTGATCTATTAAAAAATACGAACATACTTCGAGCTAGACGGAATCTTTTCAACTGGCAACGATTTTAATCGACGTATCAATTATAGTAACTTGAACTAGCGTTATAGAATCAAACACGTGACTCAACAAATTGAAAACTATTTTGATAATGATTTATTGAATAACACGGAAATGGTTAAGTGAGGACACTGGAGGTGCTTAAATTTTACGCTGGGGTGACGTAAAAAGTCAGCAACACAACCAATGCGCGGACAGTGGCGCGGTTGTCCATGGCGGCGGTGTTCTCTTACCATATAGGACACCCACCTGCTCCGTTATCCGCTATATTTTATAAAATAAATGGTTTATCAATTCACCAGCTTAAAAATATTATGAATGTCTTAATCTTGGTACTACACTATTCTATCATTCGTATGCGTTTTAACTAAAAATTGGGAGCAAACGAGCAGTAGGCTTACCTAAGATACGTGGTCCATCGCCCATGGACATCTCTAGCCACAGCAGGGCTGTGGATGCAGTGTATGCTTTAGTAGTAGTTAGCTTTAGTGCTTTAGGAACAAATGCCTTAAACGCTCCGTTGTGGAACGAAAATCATCGAGATGATATCGACGAAACTTGGTACTCTGTCTCGATGTTTGATTATGCAATTTAGCTGCAGGTATAAATCCAAACAAATCAGAACATTTCACGTCATCAATCTTTGTGTGCTAAATGTAGCTGTGAACATTTTTGCCACGCTTTCTATTTTGTATGAAAACAGCGTAGTTTTGGACAGATATTTAATAGTAAAAACTTTCACAGCACATAATCTCGTGGTTAGCGGGCATAGTGTAAAAGTTAACAGTACATTCGTTAAATAAAAGATAATTACGGCAAAAATTAATCAATTGTTTCGGGCCGCATCGAATCGATCCACTAATAATTGTCTAACAAGTTTTACATTACAGTTATTTGCTAAGTGCTTATCATGTTTACCGCTAGTTGATGTCCTGGTTAGTGATAACTTTCCCTAAATACGGTATGCTTGAGATCGGACCTGCAGAACAATTAGTATTCATTATTATAGTATACGCATTGGAGGATATGTGCCCTGTTTCGCATCATTTCTTTATAAAAATCACCTAGAGCAAGCGATGTCCCGTGGACACCCGCAGCCCTTCCAGATCAACGGGTGCGTTGCCGGCCTTTAAGGAATATGTATGCTCTTTTCTTAAGGGTTCCAAGTCTCTTATTTCGTGAAGGTCTCAAGCGTCGTGTTTTGACTTCAGTAGCTTAACAGTTGTTAGAAGATCCGTCAAAATATATATTGAACAAACTAGCTGACGGCGGAAAAATTAAACCGTTGTCTTGTCATTTTAATTTTTTAATCCAGTTTTAATAAAATAGGGATAGGCTATTAAAAATTCAATTCGGTGGTAGCTAAAAGTACTATATATTTATACAATTTTTTTAAATGTATGGAGTATATAACCCTTAACTTTGAGGTATAAAATAGATGTTGATCCAATTGTCAGATCTACATGACATGCATGGGAAATTTCACAAAAATGGCGAAAGTCATTACGGAGCCGTTTGGCAACACTGGATTTTTATATTATAAAGGATAAAAAACATGAATTCTTAAAGAAAACCAAAGCTATAACGAATCGTCATTTGTGAAAAATACAATTTTTTAAATTATCGCGATGGCGATTAAGTGCATAGCGGTATCATGCTAAAAAATATAACGTGTTTTATAGGATTATTTTGTAATTACATTCTCTATTAAAATTTACAGCTGGAATTAATTCCGAGTCGAGCCGGTATTTTTTATATTAAACGTGATTTTTATTTTATAGCGAAATTATATGCGATTTATAAAAAAATATCTCGCAGTTTGTGGACGATATTTTTGTTTTAGTATTTTTAGAATTTTATTTATATTTATTTAAATCCTTTTTATCGATTGCAGGCATTGAGAGAAGAGCGGCAAAATGCCGGAAGGCGTGTCGAAAGACGGCAAAAATGGCAAGGAGGAGAAGAAGAAGGAGTCGCCCAAAAAGCGGACCGGCAACCTCGCCAGGCTCAAAGTGGAGATGCTAGATGGCGCTGTGAAGGATATGGAAGTTGATGTAAGTAGTCGGTAAATTAAATGTTCACACTTTTAATTTATGGTACGAATATTTGAAATTCATCACGATGTCCGGGTTTTTATATTTTTAATACAAATGGAACCGGCAGATGTCGTCCTGCCTGGTACGCAACCTACCAGGTCCAATCATTAACTCTCAGCAATCCATTGGCCCACTAAACCCGAAATACAGATACACTCTCCATGGGAGAGCCTTGCTGAAGCCTATGCTGACTGTGGTGCGGCTGTCAATGGGCGGCGGTGTTCTCTTACCATATAGGAGACCCACCTGCTCCGTTGTCCGCTATACTATAAAAAAACCTAAAAACATTACCCTCCATTTTTGTATTCGATTAAAAAGTATTAATTTTTAGTCAAATCAGTTCAGTCAATTAAATTGTCAAAGTACCTACTATGTTGAAATAAAATTTTCTATTGTGTCATTGATTAATCAAAGAATAATCATTTATAGAGATGACTGATATAATAAACGTAAAACTAGTTTTTTATTCTATAGCGGGTAACGGAGCAGATGGGTCTCCTATTTGGAGAGTAGGAGAACACCGCGCCACAATCCGCGCATTGGTTGTGTTGCCGGCTTTTTACGCCATTTAACCGGCATTTTTAGCGCCTCCGATATTCTCACTCACTCAGCGAAACATAGAACAAGTACCGTTTCACGCTGAGTATTCTGTGAGCCAGTGATATCATTTAGGACGAGCCGGACTAGTGGTTCCGCATATGCTTCAGCCTGGCTCTCCCAACTACAACTTTGTTTGTCATACGAAAACTACTGAACAGATATTAATGAATCTTTTTAATAACATAGGTCGTACATTAGACTAACACATAGTTATTATAAAAACACATTTTTATTATAATATTGTGTACATTGCCCGCGAGATGTAACTAAAAGTGTCAGGTATTTAAGTCGTATGTGGCGATACTGATCGGAACCGATGTCTGGCTCCACTATATATGAGTATATTAATATTATATAATATTTCTTGGATTTTCATTTTAGCGTAAGATCCGAGGTCATGAGCTCCTGTCAAAGGTGTGCGACAGTTTAAATCTGGCGGAGAAGGAATATTTTGGACTGTTGCATGAGAACCGCGGGGACCCGAGAGCATGGATAGACCTCGACAAACGTGTCTCCAAAATGCTTAAACGTCAGTATATTGTTCTCCTTATATTTCTTTGATTTTATATAATTTATCTACCATATTTACGGCAGTCATATGCACTATGCAGAATAAAGTTAAGGTATAAATTATATTTGATATTGATGTTTTTTTTTTAATTTTTCAGATGAACCTTGGTACGTTCGATTCACGGTGAAATTCTACCCGCCGGAGCCCGGTCAGCTGCAAGAGGAATTGACCAGATATCAGCTAGTGTTGGCCATTAGGAAAGATCTTTTAGAAGGTATGAGAATAGACTTTGATTGGAATATGTTGAATTTTTTAAATTAAGTAAGCTACGTAAGGTTGTATTTAACAAAGTAGAAGAGTTTTTTTGAAAAATATTCTCGCTTAACCCTTGCTGGGGCAAGGGTGCGATGCGCTTGGATTTTGGAAGTAAATATCGCCAATATGAAAGTACTAAAGTATATATATATACACATGGCATGACAAAATCAAACCCATCTGAATTTGTCGACTGCTCTTATCACACTCGGGTATATCGTGAAGCATCTGTAACTTTAGCTTTTAAGAAGTTCATATGTGCTAACTGCTATGCCGTTTAACGGATTAACGGTAATAAAATTGACTTATGCTTAATTCCTTAAATCAATTCAAATAGGCCCCATAAGGGGCACTTTTGCAAGTCGATTCAGTCGAAATCAATGTCATTAATATTCCTATTCAGCGATGTGGATTCAAGATTTCCAATACGCAGTTTTCTCATAAAATTTTGTCTAAAATGATTGATACTTACTATGTCCAGGTCGTCTACCATGTTCTGCGGTGACTCATGCGCTTCTTGCGAGTTACCTTCTGCAGTCTGAACGTGGCGATTATGAGGACAGTGAAGTGGGAGCTGGTCTCTGCAAACAACTCAAGCTCGTCCCACCCGCTAGCTGCACACCCGATCTTGAAGAGAAGGTGGTTGAGCTACACAAGACACACAGGTAAGAGTACTAGTCCCAAATCAATAATAATTAGCTCGTAGCTTAATAGTTTTAAACGTATACCATAAACCGAGAGGTATCGGGTTCGAATCCCGATCTGAACTGAAATTTATTCGCTCTCTAGAAAGGCTTGACAGTAGCCGGGCGAGTGTCTTAATACTGTTGCTCACGTGGGAGAGCTATGCTAAAGCAAATGCTGACGCACTAATTGGGCCGGCTCGTCCGAAGTGATACCACGGGTTCACAGAATAATCATCGTGAAACGGTACTTGTACTATGTTTCGCAGAGTGAGTAATAATATCGAAGGGCATTACAAACACAACCAAGGCGGCGGTGTTCTCTTACCGTATAGGAGACCCACCTATACGGGACGCATTTGTGGTTAATTCTACGCCATCGACCAGGTCCGATTTACGTGACACTGTTATATTTTTGACAATAAATTATAGACAATATTGATGTAATAAAATAAATCATTCAGTATTTACCATCGAAAAAGAGTTTTATTAAGAGATATGATCGACACTTTAACAACAATGGATGCTACACAGATTTTATGTATATGTTGCTAACTAAAAGAATAATAAAATTACAATGTTGTAATAATGTAACATATTTTTTTAGTATTGTGACGTATGTGCTATATTATTGCATGTTTAATAAAAATCCGTTAAGCAATTTTCGAATGATATAGTAACAATTATACATCCATCCATAATTTATAGGAAAAATAGGAATTGATGGTTTTTATAATTTTTTAGAGGACAAACACCAGCTGAAGCAGAGCTTAACTATTTGGAGAATGCGAAGAAGCTGGCCAT
>DWCF01006958.1:0-11489 GCA_018230265.1 Delias oraia | reverse complement strand
AGATCGCAGCGGGTGGGCGTCTTTGGGGGAGGCCTATGTCCAGCAGTGGATTTAGATGGGCTGATGATGATGATACATGAATAGTGGAATTGCAATCATATAGGATGTAGAAAGCTATGGCGCCTAAATCAAACCAGTCAACATGATAAACATCATCCGTCCTGACACCAGATTTATTTGATTTAAGCGCTTTTTTTAAATCTTCGACTACGAGTCCAGCTAAGTTATTTTTTATTCTCACCTAAGTGTGTCTTATCTGAGATCCTATCTTTTATGACCAGTTTCTTTTGGGTTCCACAAAAGTGGTTCAGACTCGTAATTCGCAATATATTCTAAAATTTCATCGTTACTCCAATCCATGTTCCGCTTCAGGTAAATTATGCAATATAGTTTAACTTAACACGTACACTAGCCACGATGGCTACAGGCCGAATGAAGTGTGGCCGCGACAATGAAGTTCATCGCGATAAAACGGTTTGATCTGCGAGAATTTACTAAACTTTGTTACTTACATGAGATAACGCGAATCTGCGGTTTACCGCGATATATATGGCCTAGGCATAAGAAGAAGAAGTGTTAACAACATAACTTTTCTGCTCAGATCTCCAGATAAACATTTTTCCTTAAGATGAAAATACACGATAATGGTATGAGACCTCAGCACCATTTTTTAGACATTATCATACTACGTAGTATATAAAGTTAATATCTAAATATGTCCTCTATGGTCTATTTATAAACTGTGATTTTTTACAACTTCCCAGTATATATTACTGTACTCTATGGTAAGAGACATTTTTATTTTGAATGTGAACTAGTGAGTGACGCTTTTGTGGTAGCTTTAGAATTGTTTGTTTTTACAAACAATATTGAACCATTATTGTAGTGAATATCTTACCCAGTGCATTAAACATTAGGAAACCAACCACTTGTAAGTAGTTTTTGTAATTAATAGGGAATTACCACACCTCACCATATTACGCCGCCCGCCATTCTATTGTATAATTGTTAAATATTTCATCTCATGTTAAAACGAGTAACTGCAGGCTACTTTAAGAAATTATATCATCGTTAAAATTAATTATGCTTAGATTTTAGGCTTTTCATCAGTATACTTGAAAGGTTATAACAATCGTCTTTTCAATTGCTAAACATATCGAACTTTATAAATTAATGTCGTAAACTACCAATACTTATTAATTGCTGAATTACTATCAGTATCACATATTATATAAATTACATTTTATTCCAAATGAAGCATATTATATTTTCTATAAACGTGCTAAAACGGAAGCACTTAATTCTGTCTCTAAATTTTATGACCATGACCTCGACTTATAGAACAAAACAATGTTAAGGCACATTTATAGTTGATAAAATTTTGCTTTGTATATTGTTAGTTTTTGTACTAAAATCTTGTATTTAAAAGAAATTGTGTCAAATAACAATTATTTGCTAGGAGTTAAGTAATTCTCTATTTGGGAAGACAATATGAGACATTACAATACTTATAAATGAATGTGTAAAAGTTTTTGATGTTACTTATATATATATATCCAATTAATTCATAAAATATTTTTGTTAAATAAAACCAATAGTAAATACTGGTTGAAATTTAAACATATAATACTACTTTAATTACCTCAAACCCTTACTAACTGAAGCATAACAATCACTCAAGCATGCTTAATGTGATGTACCACACATTATAGAAAATATAATATTCTTATTTTTTATTTATCAACATTGTATATTTTATGTTACTTAATTGGTGGTTTGTCACTTTATAATGTTTAATATTATATTTATATAATTATTTTCAAAATGAAAGTAATAATAGTGTAGTCTCTATATTGTGCCTATTAAAAAATAAATTGATTTGTCTGTTTGTCATATACTATAAAATAAATGATTATGTACTAGTTTATAAAATTCACCACTGGTAGGTTTATAAAGATGGTTTTGGTATATAGTCGATTAAAGATAAATATAGTAGATTAAAGATAAATATAGTATTTCTCAGGTAATATAATAATCAGCTAATATGTTAAATTAATTAGTTATATAAAGTGAAAACTATCTAATTCTAAATTACATATTTTAATTGTACCTTAAATTTTCTATTGGTATTATAGATAACTATTTGTGCAAATATTGAACATACATTTCACAAAAAGATTACATACAAAACTAGAAAATGAGAGAACTCACCTATTAAATATTCTCATCACACTTTGTGTTTATTTTGTTGAGTTTCTCTTAAAAGACCTAAGTTAACCTACCATCTGAATTGCAAATATCTTACCATGAAGAAATATTGTCTCCTTTGAACATTATATCTTATTCTGGTATTCTTTTGTTAATATTCCAATGTATAAATATACCGTAATTGTGCTCTTAAGTTCAGCATGTTTGAAAATACATAATTATCTTAGACAATGACTTGAAAATGTTTTTCTTACGTTTAATTTCTTCCCTTCCTTGTTTTTATATAGTATAGCTGACAATGGAGCAGATGGGTCTCCTTTATGGTAAGAGAACACCGCCGCCCATAAACAATCGCGCCATGCACAGTAAGTGCATGGTTGTATTTCTGGCTTTTTACGCACTCTTAAGGGCCTCCAATATCCTCACTCACTCTGCAAAACACAGTACAAGTACCGTTTCATGCTGAGTATTCTGTGAGACCGTGGTATCACTTCGGACGATCCGGCCCAATTAGTGCATCAGCATAATATGCTTCAGCAAGGCTCTCCCATGGGTAGAAACTATAAGTTTCTATAAACAGTTTATTTATGCATTTTTAAAGAAACACTGATAAAACCATACAATTAATTTAGCTAATATTAACTAATCTTAAAATATTTCTTACACTGTCTTGATTTTAGCAAGTATTCTAAAACATTATTTCAACATGTTACATTAATATGTTTATTTTGAGGCCTTATGTGTTGACAGAGCTTTCATAAAAAGAGGATCTTGATCTCAAGTTCTTATAAGATTTTCAAGTGTGTGCACCTGCACTATCTGGTTTAAATTTAGTTGAAAATTAATAATTTTAATATACTTAATTATGTTTTTCTTTTACTATGTGAAAGATTATAATTATTATCTTACATATATACATACATTTTCAAATGTTTTTATGCCTTTTTGGTTGTTTGTAAATAAAATGTTTATTTTTACAACTCCTGTCACATAATATTATAAAATAATCCTTTTTTCAGTATCACCTTGACTTAATATTTTTTATGAATTTTATCTGAATCTAGTGAGTTAATTCCTTCTATTTTCAAGATAAGACTATTTACTTATTGGAATGTCTCACTTAATAAATGTAAATAGTGTTTCTAGCTTTATCTTTTACTGGACTAATAATATATTACATAATATAGGATATTTACTTGATTTATTTATTACTATGTATATAATTAGTAAAGTTGTGATATATGAAATGTATGTATAAAAGTAACCATAATTACATACAAAAGTATTTAATAGTATAAGAAAAATTATATTCTAAAGAATCTTTGATGATTGGGTGCCTTCTATAATATTAATTTACAAGCCGCGTGCGCAATATGGTAATAATATATTTGTGAAATGTTTCCTGTATATATTATAATTTAATGGATTTCATCATTCATGTAACATTCAGAACTGATTGTTTTTTTCGATGTGAACTAATCCCAATAACATGTTATAAAAACATATTATAACAATGTAATAAATAATGTATGTTATTGTAATGAATTGACACAATTTGTATAATAGGAAATACCATTTTTGATAACAGTAGGTAGCTATGTTCCAATTTTTCAAAATGCTGGATGAGTTTCATTGAACAATAATAATTATGTAAGCTGATAGTTCAGTGACCTGTTGAATGATGGCGGGCAGCCAGAATTAAAATACGCTATGGGGCGCGTTTTTGTTCACAGTATGTAGCTGTAACAAGTAATTCCATCTATACAGACATAATTACTGTTGAAAATTATATTTTTCTTAAGGTTTTATTTTTTTATGGTGGGTCAAAAAATTTAAATTTTTTAAAATTCTAGATTATAAATGTCGCCACAAGCGCAGCGCAATGAGTATCAATGGTGAAACGAGCACAGATTAAGCGTACAATTTGGGATCTCTATCATGCCAGCAATATTTGTATATCATAATTGATAAGATTTTCGGTTAGGGCACTCCCGAAGATATTTCATAAGTTCGAATTTTGGTCCTTAATGATGTTACTACATATATCAATTTACTAATTGTCTCATCAATCACAGCTTTTATTAAATCCCTTTTTTTATATATTTGGATGGTCTATGTAACTTGTTAGATAAGATCCTGTCCAATTATGAATTTCCCATCTGCTCTGCACTGCTCTGTTACTATTAGTTGTAGCGAGATGAAAAGTATACTACGACCTGCCTAGAAGTATGAAAAATAATTGTACAGAGTTTCGTTAAAATCTATTGAGTAGTTTTTGTTTTTATAACGAATATACAGACAGACAAACAAAATTTTACCGATTGCATTTCTGGCATCAGTATCGATCACTTATCACCCCCTGATAGTTATTTTGGAAATATATTATATGTACAGAATTGACATCTCTACAAATTTATTATAAGTATAGACTAGAACAATCGTGGTTTGAAAAACGTGCGAGAAATATTCAATAATATTAACTGCCTAGAAGGAATTGTGACGAGATCGTTATTATTTTTTCTATATATATCTCTCTTAAACGTTATATATTCGACCAATTGGCATCTTCGAGAATAAACCAAATTCTAAATGAACACTTGGTGCGTTCATCTACTCGTAAAACTAATAGCTCCGGCCCTTCGTAGCCTCTAGAGCCGCGTGCGACGTAAGTGGATGAGAAGTGGTACAAAGTGACTGCCAATAGCGATTTCATAGGCTATTACTAAATTTCAAAGGGCTTTTGATTGTTTGGATTTTATCAACTTAAACGTAACTCTTCGGAAATCAGAGCTTAACAAATTAAAATAGAACTTTAACTAATGAAGTAGTATTATATTCTTGATAATGTTATATCCATAGAATTTAAAAACATGAGAACTTTTTTGTTGAAATTTTTATAACTGTTATACATGAATACTACACGTGACTTACATAATATCAAAATTATAAAAGCCTTTAACTTGAAACGTGAGACATCTGTCCGTGTGCGTTACGAAGTTCGTTCAACTCGCGTCATTACAGAGCTAAGATTGGTAGTTTTTATGTTTCAATATCAAGGTGAAATCTATGGAGGCAGGTTTTTCTTAATTATATAACACATACACATTACGTTTTCAACGAGGAAATACATTTATATACTTGAAATTTGAAGTCATATTAGTTTGAGTTTTAACAAGTCTCAAACTTGACACAATAATGTGGTTGCCTATTATATGGAACATAATGGTTTTTTTATGTCAGCTTAACCGAACGGAATGTGTACGAGTATGTAATTCAAGTAGGCTTTTGTTTATCAGTAACAGCTGCTTTTTTTATTCATCAATGAACTACATATAACACAATCGTCTGATTCAACGTAAAATTTCAAAGAAAATTATACTAGACATCAATTGAACAAATATTAATAATAACTAATATAAATATTTAATCTAGTTTTTCTTGCTGTTTATTTTATTAAGTTATCGGTGAAATTGACCGTGTCTGAAATAGGTTGGGAATCGCTGCTGACCATGATAAAAAATATTCTATTGAACCTATTAAAAATATGTATTTGCTGAGGATTACAATTTTTATGATTTTCTGTTACATTTTGACTTGACTTAGTTCCATTATACACTTATATTCTTGATAGAGTCTCTTAACTACCGACATCTGACTTATTCGCATATTATATTCTCATAAATGTGTCTATGTATAAGTTTTGTAAAGCCTTATTAATATTAATAAGGACAACAAACCACACTGTTGTATTGTCATACTTTTCAGTGGCGAATATTATTATTCCATATTCTTTTTTTGTAATAATATCCACGTACGTATTTTGAGGTCGACTATATTCTTTAATTATCCTCATTATTCCCCAATAGAATAAATAATTCTAAGAAAACTATAAATCGCCGGAAATATGTTGTTTAAAGTATGTACTAATGTCCATATTATGTTCTGTTTCAGGTGAACGATGAGTAATATAGTAACTAGGAAAGGACCCATAGGCGATGATAGTAAGGTAAACAGTAAATACCATTGTTGTGTAAGGGCCAGACCAATATTTACCATTTAAATGAATGCTTACACGTTTTCAACGGTCCTGTTCTTTATGTAATTATCTACGTGTATTTTAACTGTTTGATCACGCAAAGATAAGATTTTAATTGATTACCTAGTTAACATAGGTTTAAAAACATAGACCAGGTGTTTCTAAAGCTTTAGCAAATCCAAAATAGTGATTTATTTAAATTTAATTCTATGTAAATATAAGTTTTATACTTTCAAGTCATTGAATTATATTTTTTTTTACAGAGGCATACAGACAGTCCCGTAAAAGATATGAAGAAGAAAATGGCGGTCAATGCCGAGAAAGAGAAACAGGCTGCTGAAAAAAGTGCAGAGAAGAATACGAAGTCAGCAGAGAAACTGAATCAAAATGAAAAAGATAAAGTTGACAAAAAGGATAAAACTACAGACAAAATTGTTGACAAGACTGATGCGATAGATAAATCTTCAGATAAAAACGTAGATAAAAAGGACAAGCCTACAGAGAAAGTTGTTGACAAAAAAGAAAAATCAGTAGAGAAAAAAGAAAAATCTATAGAGAAAGCAGTAGACAAGAAAGAAAAACCTACAGAGAAAGCAATTGACAAAAAAGATAAGCCTACAGAAAAAGCAGTGGATAAAAAGGTTGCAGACAAAAAAGATAAGCCTACAGAAAAAGCAGTGGATAAAAAGGTTGCAGACAAAAAAGAGAAGTCTGTAGAAAAGAGTATAGACAAGAAGGAGAAGCCTTTAGAGAAAAAAGACGCCCCGGTGGCTCAGATAGAAAAGGCGAACGAAAATGCTAAGGAGAATGGAAAGGTAGACAATTTTGTATCTGTACTTAATTAATTAGTCCTTAAATTTCAACGATGACTTAAAATATTAAAGAAATATCTTCTTCTCTTGCCTTGACAGCCTCGTAGCTAAATGGTTTAATAGGTCTACCATGAAGCGAGAGCGGGTTCGAATCTCGGTCCGGACAATTACAAATTATAATTTAATTTATATTTCATTCGGTCTCTGGAAAGTCGCCGAAAGTCGCCGGGCGAGTGTATTAATACTATCACATCCGTGGGAAAGCCATGCTGAAGCATATGCTGACGCACTAATTGGGCCGAGTCGTCCAAAGTTATGACTTTAGCCCGTGGTATGCCACGGGCTCACAGAATACTAGAATATCAGAGGCCCTTAAAAGTGCCGCAGTGTAAAAACCGGCAACACAACCAATGCGCGGACTGTGGCGCGGTTGTCCATGGGCGGCGGTGTGCTCGTACCGTTGTCCACTATAGAATAAAAAAAATGTATATTATCTAGTAGTATGTATTTGTTTAAAAAATCCCTTCAGCTTAACTTAGCTATGTATTTCTTGGGCACATACGAGTCAGGAATGTTATTTAATATTAGTTTACCGCCTTAGGGGCCGTCTATTAATCGCGTGAAAAATCAGAGCAGGCAGGGGAGGGGGCCAGGTCTAGTATAAAATGTCACGCGTATTTATTCGCCATTCACAATTTTGTTTAATGCTACGTTATACTTATAGGCAACTAACTACATTAATTTATTTAATACTCGCGATTAAACACTGTTTATTATTACTTGTATTGATAATAAAAAAAACCTGTCTGTCTACTTATTTTGTCGTGGTTTTGTCGAAAAAGGCAAGAGAGGGTTTAAATTGCTCAATAATAGATCACGTGATTAATGGACGGCTCTTTATGGACAGCAAAAAAAGGATTTTTTCTGATATAGCGGACAACAAAGCAGCTTGTGTTGCCGCCTTTTTACACCACTTGAGCGCAATTTTTAAGGGTCTCTTATATGAGACCTTTAAGTGAGTGATTGAGTGAGGATATCTTCTCACTCACTCAGCGAAACACAGTAGAAGCACGATTTAAAATTTAACTACTATTTCACGCTGAGTATTCTGTGAGCCCGTGGTATCATTTCATACAAGCAAGCCCAATTATTGCATGGCTCTTTTAAATAGATGAAACAAATAAATCAATGCAATTGTTCTAATTTTATAATATTATCCTTCAGGCTGAGATCCAAGACAAGAAGAAAGAATCTAAAGCCAAACAGAATGGCGCTCGAGTGAACGGTGAAGCGGTGGATGGAGGTGATAGTTCTGAAGAAGAGGACGACCAGATGTTCCCGGAGCTGGCTTATGAAGACTCTGACGTTGAGTGCTTCGAGCCTCCCACGCCGGAAGGACCCAGCCGGAGTTACACCCGTCGTTCTCAAGTCAGTAGACATATATTATAGCGGCAAATGTAGCCTTAAATAAAAAAAGACAAGTCAATTATTTTTATTAAAATTTGGCTTCAATGAAGCTCTTATGAACGTACCACCGATTCAGAAGGAAATAAGCCGAGAAAAATCTACAAGAAACTCAGCTATATGGTTTTTCAAATTAAAATGTATTACAATTAGTCCTTAGGTCTAGTAATGGTAATTTGGTTGAGTTGCAGTTGCAGGAATCCAATCTCAGACATCTTTGTCTTGTAAAATTTATCTAATATCATTATTAATCATCAATTGTCACAACTAAAAATTATCATAATGAAAATTTATAAATCCTGTAACTATGTAAGAAGCCAAGTTATCCCTTATTTGAACCGTGATTCCAAAATTCTAAAGTATTGCAATGCTCGATGGAGTTTGAAAGAGATGCTTTTGTCTGCGTTTTACACTTCAGCCGTTTTCAGCCTTCATTTTTTTATAACCGTGTTTTTCTTTAATTGGCCTTTATTGTATTTTATGTAGATACATTTTCATAGTGTCGTTCGCTTCAGTGGTTTCATTAAAATATTTGTAACTAACAAAACTCGATTGTGATTTGCACTAACAATATATGTTGGGTGAAGGTGAAAGCGAGTCGCACGCCCGAAACGCCGCGTCCCGCTTCTGATAAACAACCGGACAAGGATTACTTGCCTGAAGACGTGAGTACTGTTTTTATTGTGCCAACATTTTTTGATAGCAGTGCTAATTGTATTTTTACATATAGACAGTAAACATATTTCCTAATTGATGTTAATATCATAAGAACTTAAAAAGAGATCGGAGTTTATATAATAGCCAAGAATAGAACTTACCCGAGTAATGCTGTTACATGTTTTTATTGTATAGAGGACAACGGAGCAGTTGGGAGTCTCCTATATGGTAAGAGAACACCGCCGCCCATAGACAACCGTGACACAGTCCGCGCATTGATTGTGTTGCCGGCTTTTTACGCCAGATAAGCGGCATTATTATGGACCTCCGATATCCCCACTCAATCGGTGAAACACAGTAGAAGCATCGTTTCAAGTACAAGTACCATTTCACGCTGAGTATTCTGTGAGCCCGTGGTTAAAAATTTACAATGCATTAATATCATTTTAGCATTTAAAAATCATAACCCTTCCCTAATAGATGAAATCTATGTATTCTAAGGTTTACCATAAATCGTGACGGTGAACCTTAAAAGTTAGTGTTTGGACTAAAAGAGATAAAAATATTTACAGTCGAAAGAGTCGAAGTTGTTAAAACTCAAAGAAGACATACCGTCGGATCGTAAACTGCGTTCATCAGACTCACCAAGGAGGCAAGAGAAGGCGGATGCTAGAAAGGACAAGGACGACAGTAAGATTGATGAAAAACCGGAGATTGAAATTTCTTTCGAAGTAGAGAGTGAGGGTAAATTTTTTTCCAATGTAAAGTTTATTTTTTTAATTCTTTTTTACTGTTTGTTATGGTTTCTACCTCGTGTGGGTCATGGGGAAAATTTGTCATGTCTCTTTCATTGATAATTTTACTTGTTATCAGTTTATCGCTCGATTGTGCCGTTCGAATAGAAATATTTTGTATTTTCTGGATTGCGAACTAGATGTACTTATTTAGAATTGCAACTGTTTCCTAGTGTTCAATGGATTTATATTAATAAATTTTGTCTTTTTCTTTTATCATAATAATAATATGTAAGTAATAAAAATTAATAAATTTGTTTTTCTTTTTGTGTTAAAAATTCTGCATTTATTGACTTTTTAATTGTAGGTATATTTTACTCACTGTGTGTGTTAGAATAGTATATAAAACAATACTATTATTATTTAAAATATAATCAGCACACAAATCACTTCAATAGACTGTAGTAATCACTGTAGTAGGTAACTGCTGTAGCTAGTTGTAGGATCCCGACAACTCGAATGTCAAGGGAAATGCTAAAAAATTCGAATTAATGAGTTTTCGAGTTAGAAAGAATTTCGAGATACATATGATTTATTTGCTAAAACTTTGACCTATAAAAGTCCGGTTTATAAGAATATTTTTCGATTTGCGGAGTTAAAGTTAAACAACAGTTCAGCTTAGATTTATGGTACACATCTATTTACATATATAAATTTAAATAATTTAATTTAAAGAGTTACAGAGAGTAAAAATTATTCCTCATAGGGAAATTACATTTTGTTCAAGTTAGTGTAATTAATTGGAGATACCGCGTATTTTGACTTTAAGCGGGAAGGGAATAGCATTTTGGAAGTGTGTTTGAGCATACGGTAGCAGAGCAGCGTAACGATGTGTGTAGTGTGACGATGTGTGTGTGCAGAGGAGACGCGTAAGCCGGTCACGAATTACTCCAAGTCGCGTGTCAAGGTGTCGCCCTATCAGCGCAGCATGCGGCACGCGGCGCCCGCCGACGTCACGCAGACATCGCTTCTGGCCAATTACACGGGTGAGAGATGATGTACACACTCTTTAACAACTACTACAACTCTTCTCGTTTTCTTAAGCCAAGTTTAACTATACAAACAAGTATAACAAATTGGGTCGGTTCATTCGAAGTGATACCACGGGCTCACAGAATACTTAACGTGAAATGGTAGTAGTATTTGAATCGGTGCTTCTACTGTGTTTCGCTGAGTGAGTGAGGATATTGAAGGCTCATAGAAATGCCTCTTAAGTTGCGTAAAAAACCGGCATTACAAACAATTCGGGGAATATGGCGCGGTTGTGCATGGGCGGCCAACCCATGGTTCTGTTGTCACTTGTCCGGTGTACCATAAAAAATACATTCCAAAAATACATAAATCAATTGAAATCATCTGCAGAACTTAAATTGAGCTACTGTAGTGTGTACTATAAATAAATGTAGGCAACAATATTTTCAATTGCAGATATTTTAGTTTTATAAAGGTATAGTTTTATAAGTTATATAAACATTTATTTATTTAATATTTACTATGTATTGGGCGGAGTCTAAAATT
>DWCF01006957.1:0-11490 GCA_018230265.1 Delias oraia | reverse complement strand
GCGACCTTCGTGAGATCGTCTTTCCATCGCGTGGCGGGACGTCCTACTCTGCGTTTTCCGGTACGCGGTCGCCACTCAAGAACCTTAAAATAGTACTTATATTAGTAATAGTACCAATACTAGTAGTAATAGTATAGTATCACTCCCAGTCTTCCTAATGGGATGTCGTAAGAGGCGACTAATGGACACCTCACCGGAGGGTGGGCAGCAGCGCTCTTTCGAGTACAACAGATGTTCTGCGATCACCAACCCGCCTGCCAAGCGTGGTGATTAAGGCAAATAACCCTCTATGACCAGTAAAGACCATGAAATATAGTCACTCAATTATAAAATAATTAAATTATAGTTTAAAATCAATTACATTACAACATTTAAAAACAAATTTATTTTTGAACGATCTAAGATATGTCTGCATCAAGTGCATTTTAAAGGTAACGACCTATTGTACTTGAAACATAGAGGTCAGTGTCGTTGACGGCATCGCTTTGCAATTATAACATGTAGACCAGTAGAAATTCATTTAAATAAAAATATTGAGAAGCTCATGATTCTGATGATGTAGGATAAATTACTTTTTAATCATCATCATCATTTCAGCCGAAAGACGTCCACTGCTAGACATAGGCCTCTCCCTTGGACTTCCATGAATACTCGTCGGACGCAACCTGCATCTAGCGTCTTCCGGCGAGGTTTTCAAGTTTTTTATCAAGTTTTCAATCACTAAACGCGAAAAACAGACATACTAAAAAAATACCCTTCATTATTGTAGTCGGATAAAAAGTATTATGTCTTAAGCCTATAACCTCCTGGTTCTAAGCTACCTCTCCACCAATTATCAGTAAATCAGTTCAGCCGTTCTTTTTTAGTGTAACTAACACGACATTCTTTTATATAGAAGATAAAAAAACATTCAAACATGTTGGTATCCTGTAACCTTTTCCGAGACAAAAATATTTTGATGAAAGTAATCGACGTAGGTAGCTTTTAATACGTATAGCATTATAAGACGATATTACGATTATGGAACCAAAATATTTTATATTTCCAGCAATTGAATCCGGTGCAGAAAATTTCATACATACAAAGATATATAATAAATAGATAATTAAATACAATGTTCGTTTTATTTCATTTTTGTTGTTTAATTGTATCTATATATGTTGTACATTGAAAAATTGTTAATTGTTTAACGCGACGCCTTAAGAAATAGCTTTCATATGAACCCAAACTGAAGACATATTATATTGGGTTGTGTTGTAACTCGTACCACTTATTCTTATCATATTATTTTTCTATAAACTTTATCGGCATTAACAACAAAAGCTGTTTTCTGACTCCTGAACTATTATCGCAAGAAGTAGTTATAATGCCATGATGACGAACGTAGCCATCTGGATTTTCATGAATTTTTCATTATTATTGCACTTCGAGAGTTTTCAATTCTCATTAAGTAGTACCTGAATTTAAAAGTGACATTTGTTGACCTTGAATAATTTAGGCTTACGTTAAATGTCCTTGTATGTAAATATCACACTCATATTTGTAGAATAATCTTCCAATCCTTTTTTATCAAATTTATATATGTATATAAATATACAGCGTGATATATATATATATATATATATAATAAACAACTTTTCCTTATTGGTATTTGTTTGATTTGTATTGCTGTCTAACTATCAAGATAGTATAATATAATATAATATCGGTAAATATATTTTTTGGCTTTGGTATAGAGTCTTAAACTGGATAGAAGCCCTAAGACACTCCTGAAAGAGCTAAGTTGTCTTGTTATGGAGTCCATTTTTTAATGAAAAAGCTAACTCGTTGGCCATACGGCCTTTACAACTTTACGCGGACTTTGGGTCGAGCCTTAGGAATGCCGATAACGATCCCATGAGAAATTCATTCCTTCCCACTCACATTTGCGTTGCAATGCACCGAGAAAATGCTGTCAGCAAAAGGTACAAGCACATACTTTTTAAAAATTAAGTTCTTGTAATTTATAAATATATTTCAAAGCATTTTTATTGTCTCTGTATAAAATATTCTGTGAACAAATAAAGAATAGATAATTGTATAATAAGGGCAATAATAAAAAAAAATCTTTCATCGTAAATAATTGTAAGTGTAATGATAAAAGGGACATACCTAACTCTGTGAGATCAAATAGTTCCTATTTATATCAAATCAATTGTATTTTATCTTAAAAAAACAAACGGCACTGAATCTGCTAATTTGCAAACAGTATTATCAAAGTTTATTGCTTCCTTTCCATATAACGCCTAACTGGCAGTTCCTGGTACTTTTAAAGTAGGTACTTATTTTTGTTGAACATTAACTTTTTTAATATAATATCGGTGGCAAACGAGCAGGTGGCTCACCTAGGGCAAACAGTCTTTCACCAATGAAACTTGCTTAGCCGCGGATGCGTTGTCAGCCTTTAAGGAATATGTAAACTCTTTTTGAAGTTCTATGGTGAAATAACGTTGGTTTTCCCTTAATATTGTCATCCAATAAAAATTTTAAAAATAGAGAAACATTTTTCTCGATATTTCAAATTTTAGCAATACACACCGTCTTCCTTTTGGAGTATTGTTTATAGTATAAGGTATTTATTTTATTTTTTATTATTACAGTGTAAACTACATATAACGTCCCTCGATTTAACGACAAACTCCCTAAAGCGTTGAAATCAATTGGCTTTAGTTGGCTTAGCTTGTCTTCCATCCACCTTTTCTTCTCTCCATTTAACGACAACTCTTTATAACGCTATAAAATGCACACTCCCTTCAGTGTCGTTATATAGAGTTTACACTGTATAAGAATCTTTTAATATGTTGATAGAGATCAATGTTTTGAAACATTACCACAGCCTATTATTATTATGCACATTTTATATTATTAGTGTTGCCTTTTGTCTGAAATCAAACTTAAAAACATCTATTTAAATTGACCCCATATAAGTCACTTTTGCAAGTCATTTTACAATAATAAAGCTTGCATTGTTTCGGAAGTTAAATCTACGTGACGAATCAACAAGAGACTAAACTTCGGAAGTTTAATTTTTAAGCGCCTAATTTACAATACATAGTTGATTTATTTATGGTTGTTAGTACAAAAGGTACCAGTTGGTGATTGTGCCGAACTTTCTATGCATCTTTGTGTTCTATCAATGGGTTTATGTTAAAATAAGCTTTCCTAACGAAAATATTTTTACAATAATTTACTTTCTGAAAGTACAGTTATTTCACAGGTATAAGCGATAACTAATCCGCAAAAAAATCTTTTTACTTGTTAAATATCTTCGTTCAAGTTATCAGCGGTTTCAAATAATTGGGACGCTATCTGAAGCGATGCGCTGCACTTCCAGCAACCTTTTTTGTATAGGCTTTTTGTTATTGGTCAGAATGGCCAATATAGCTTAACGCGGTTAGCTTAGAGTCACATAAACTTTCATATGAGCCTTTTGTTGTATTCCGCGATTGATTTATTTTATATTGTTTAAGTGGTAAATGATGTTATGAATTTTCTTTAAATGTCTGCATTAGCTACGTTTCTGCAAATGTATCAGTGCACTGGCACATACTAAGGAATATTGATTGCTAAGTTATAATAAAACAAAAATGGAAAAAATAAAACTGCATCTGATGGTGACTGGCCTCAGCAAGTCAAGGAGGCTGCAAGGGGAAACGTTCCTTGACCCATATAGCCATAATCTCATACAATTTGTATTCGTATATCGTGACATTTCTTGTATTCCTATTTTTCCTTATCTTTATATTTATTTATTGTGCGATAAATTGGATACACCAACTATTTTGTTTTTATTGTTTTGCATATCATGATGTTTATTATGTGTTAAGAACGCTGCGCATGAAATCTTAATAGGTTACTTTTGCATTTATAATTCCTATATTGCTTTTATGAGATAGTTCAAATTTATATATTTCGTATACTATATTTTACTATACACGTAGAACACTCGGTACAAAATCTACCACATTAATTATTGCACATTTTTTATGTTACCTTTTTGAATTTATTCATATTTTTACACGTTATTTTAAGCATTAACATTTACTAACTAACTAACTATTAACTATTTATTAACTTTCCCTTATTACGTAGCGAACAATAAGGCTGGCGGGTTTTCCTAATTGTAAAAGATCATTACCGCCCATGGACAACCACGACAGAAGTGTGGCTTTATTTATGTTGCCGGCTTGTAACGCAGCTAAAGTGATATTATAGGTATATTATATGTATATTGCGGTACTGGGCCTGCAGTAACCACACTCGGCAAAACGCAGTATAAGTACTATTTTACTCTGATATTCTGTTAATTTGTGGTAACATCCCGATGAGTCGGCCCAATTTGTGAGTTAGCAAAGCTTTACCACTAGAAGGTCAATGTTAAGAAAAACTCCCACTTTCAAGCCCTTCCAAAGGACAAACAATTTTAAATTCGATTTTGTAAATTATTATTTTTTTAATTGTAAATTATATTTGACCGGGTATGGTACCCATGACGTCACGGACAAGACAAACCTCCTGTATATCTGAAAATTATTCTATCCAAAGATGTACATTTGCGTTTTTAATATTTCATGTAAGTCCTAAAGAAAACTTTGACCCAGATTTTTATTAAGGTATTCTCGTTTTGGTTTGTTATATGTACAATCCAAACTTTAAATGTAAAATTGAATGTGCATATTGGCTACTCTGATTCGACTTGGGCTACGAAGCGTTTTGTTATACGTGCGGCCATTAAAAACAAGCATATATCTCCAGGTACAAAGAAATTACTGAAAGAAATATTAAAATTTTAAACAATTGTTTAGCAATTCGGAGCGCTTCATAAAAAATCCTTTCACAATTTAGGTCAACGAAAGTTTAATAAGTCAATGTCTCAAAATACAAAAGTACTATCGTTTTCTATATCCTTTGGAAGCTCGCCTGACGCTGACGTCACCGTAGAAGCGGACGAACTGGTTTTTATTTAAGCTCCAATTTAGCGTTTGATTCTTTAAAAATAACAAGCCGCGCGTTCTAAGGTCGCTGTTGCTCAAGGACAAAGATGTTAATTACTAAGATTCTGCATTCACAATTCTCAGTAACCATTGCTCCAGTCTGACTTTGAACGTTAGGATGTTTTGTTTATTTTTACATAGTTGCGGTCTAGGGCTTTGTTTCGCCGTTATAGTTCACAAGTAATTTTTTATTGTTGTCAAGGAATGAAAATTTACTTTACTATTGAATGTCACCTCTCTAAAAGAGTTAAACGTTTTTAACTGAATTTAAGTATATTTAGCCATTGAATTCCTATTCCTTTATGATTTATAGCAACTAAATTAAACTAAACTAGTTATTTAACTAACTAAATTAGTTTTTTTTTATAGTATAGTGGACAAAATAGCAGTCTGAAATGACACCAATTATATCACTTCAGACGAGCCATTCTATTTTGTACGTCACCATAATCTTCAGCATGGCTCTTCCACGGGTGCGACAGTATTAAGACAATCGCCTGGCCTCTGCCAAGCCCTTCCAGAGACCGAATAAATTAAATTATAAATGTCCGCACCGGGATTAGAACCCGTAATTTCGCTTCATGATATACTTATAAAACCATTAACTACGAGGCTTTCTAACTTATAGCCAACCATCAAAAAGAAGTCTATTCCATGTATCGTTACATCTAATATTTTAACCTATTTTTCATAGAGATGTAGATACTAATCACTAATATAGTTTCAGACTATGAAGAAGACGTAGAATTTGCCTGTCAAAATCACACTTACAAAGTTTTGTAAATCGATTTTAAGTATTATTAGGAAATCCAAGATCCATCATATTAAGTACACATAAATCTGTTTTTTTAACAATTAAATTTTATTCCGAGATACCTCAGTAGATATATATATTTAAATAAATACACGAGAGCACAGTAAAGCACTCAATCGTTTCCGATGCCCGGTCGAGTTACAAGCTGATTCTAGAGCGAGTTCTTGGTACTGGTAGCTATGGTTTCAAAATTTTATGGACTTTTGTTTATAATCATCATCGTCATTTTTTGCTCTCGCCTTTTCTATAGTGCTTTCTAAACTCAATGTGCTTATTATTAAGATGTCCATTACATTCATAAAATTTACGTGATTCATACTGTTTCCATTATTTACTTCATCATCAGCCTATCAATTCCATTGCTAGATGAAGACCTGCCCCAAAGACGCCCACCTATTACGATCTTGAGCGATCTGGATCCAGCTTTTGCCCGCGACCTTCAAGAGATCGTCCTTCCATCGCGTGGCGGGACGGCGTAGTGGACTATTTACTTATTTTATTTAAGTACCTAACGGATAAAAATTCTTAAATATATGGTATTTTAATCAAACTGTATCATTGAGTCGTGTTAAAGTTGAGAGTACGTCAAATTTCACGATGTTACTCAGCAAATTTACGCTATTTTACAAAGACATTTTCTAATTACTTTGATTATTTTATGGTATCTATATAATACATTTGTTATTGAAATAATATTAAGAGCAAACTTTCCTTATATGCAAAATAACTTTGATCATTTAAAAATGATGGTCATCTTTCTATATTTTTGTTTTGTTTTTAAAAATTGCGATTACTCATAGGTCATTCGAGTCCACAAGGAATTCCTAATGTGTGGTAAAGTGGTTTTAAATTAAAATTGTAAAGCAATTACATATAAAATATATTTACATATTTATAGTATAAATTAATATATATATTTATAACAATTCCAGAGCGTTATATGATTTTTTTATTTATTGGATATGAACAATATACAATCGTATTAGTATATAGCATATAGCATTTATTCAAATCAATTTAGTTACAATTATTAGTAAAGCTGCCATCAGTTTGGAAGATATACCTCTACAAGAATAACCAACAAGAAACTCGTAGGGTTCATTTATATACTATTGGCTAGTTTAAAAGGTACCACCAGTTGGTGTCTGTGCAAAAGATTCCATTCATCATTGTCTTCTACGTACTGCTTAATGCTGTAATAAGCTTTCTTAATTAAATTATTACGCAAATATATAAATTCTATTTATTTAGATTTATAGCTGATTCTGAAAGCTTCTTAGGTAGTAGTAGTTACCACGAAGCAAGTGGGTTCGAATCCACAACAGTCCAGAATACATACAATTTAATTTTAAATTTATTCGATCCTTGAAAGGGCCTGACAATGAATGGTGCGCGAGTGGCTTCCCACTGTCACACACGTGGGAGAGAAATGCTGAATACAAATTTTATAAAGCAATGTATGCTGACATACAAATTGGGACGGCTACTACGAAGTCATACCACGGGCTGACAAATTACTCGGAATGAAACGGTACTTCCACTGTGTTTCGCTGAGTGAGTGAGGATATCAGATCTTTGTTATTATACCGCTTAAACGGCGTAAAAAGCCAGCGGCGGTGTTATCATATAGGAGACTCACCGTCTCCGTTGTCCGCTATACCATAAAAAGTGTGAAAAGTAATCGTTCATATATCATGTATGTATATGAAACGGTATTTAAATATATTTTACATTCACGTTATGTTTTATCTATGTGCAAACTAGAAACTCGGGCAAATGAGATATTAAATCAACATTGAATTCACTTCTTTATCATATCACGTTTTTATCATATATTTTAAATAAATCAATTTAGATGCTCATACTATTATCACAATGTGTCTAGTTAGAGATAAAATAATTAATTTAAACAAATGAAAAAGATAAAGATGTTAAAAAACTGATAATTTTTTTCGAACATTATAACATACAACCTATTTAAACTGTTCATTCGAATGAATTAACTTTTAAATCGAATGTGTTTCTTTATTCGAGCAGTGTAAGATCACCTTCAAATAACATTATTTAGTCATATCTACCGCTATTTGACTTTGCTTTATAAAATGTCTTAGGTCAAACACATTTGAAATTAAATATTAAAGTCCGAGTGTTGTTAAATCATGGATGTTGAAATAAATAAAATTTATTGATTATTTATATATTATAGAAATAAATTTGATTTATTTCAACATAACATTTTAATAATCATAAAAGAATGAAAAGGTAATACATATTTAGAAATAGTTTTCTTATCATATAGTTTCCGATCTGTCTAAGGTTTGATTTATAAAAAGAAAAGCAAGTAATAATATTTTTTTAAAATTAAATACACTTATATAATATACCTAGAAAAAGAGGTCAACTCAAGTCGGTTTAGAATTAACTTAAACAAATATCCGTTTTATTTAAAGGATGTACATAATTGTAATGTTATGTAAATTAATGTTGATTTATATTTTTAATTTATTATAAAATTATTATATATTTATTTTTCTAATTTATTTTTTATTATATTTATATCATATATTATTTTATATTAATATTATAAATTATTATTATATTATAAACTTTGATCTTTGAACTCTGATGTATAACCTACTAATATTATGAACGCAAAAATTTGTAAATATGTTTGGATGGATCCATTTGATACATTTTCATGATACATTTGCGATCTTGAGCGAACTGGGTCCAGCGGTTGCCCGTGACCTTCATGAGATCGTCTTTCCATCGCGTTGCGGGACGTCCCACTCTACGTTTTCCGTTTTTCATTCCCCTATAATAGTATAT
Source organism: Delias oraia (assembly GCA_018230265.1). Taxonomy (NCBI): domain Eukaryota; kingdom Metazoa; phylum Arthropoda; class Insecta; order Lepidoptera; family Pieridae; genus Delias; species Delias oraia. The sequence goes on along the minus strand of DWCF01006957.1, from coordinate 2,814 downwards.
AATAATAATAACAATAATATTATTATATAATTTATACTAATTATTATTTTATACTATTTACTTATTTTTTATATTAATTTACATACCTAATCAAAGCATAAAACATAATCAAGAATGATATTGAAATAGGAACGACGCTCATAGTCCGTCATAAAATAGTTAGCAACACAATGTTCTATGCAGAGGGTAAATTAGTTGAAACTGCATGTTATACAGTTATGTTGTCAAGATAGAGTTCAAATTAAAGTGGTAGGTCGTGCCAACCACTGTTATTGCCCAAGTACACACGAGACATTTTCTATTGAATTTTATACTAAGATGAAAAAATTAAATTTAACTGCTAATATTGTTGATATTTCCTGCTACTTTTCTAATGGTTATTGATAGGTATTATTTGGATCTTCATTTCAGCCGTAAGCCGTCCACTGCTGGACATAGGTCTCCTCCTTGGACCTCTTATTTTAATAGATTCTTATTATTTCAGTAGGCTAAGCAGTCCTTCGCCAATGGACACATCCAAGCGTTGTAAAGCCGGGACTGCGTTGCCGCCTTTTAGGTCCTAAAGTCGTATTGCTTTGGAAATACCTCTGCAGTATATTGAATATAGTATATTGACAATCCAGGTTATACAACCCGGAATTATAATTATAGAATTTGATACAAAGAACAATAACATTGCTATTACTTAGGCGCCACAAAATTTTCGTTATTTCAAAGCTCTTCCAATTCCAGGAGCTGAATTCCCTTTTGTATCGGTAAGATTAAAATATTTTACTATGTAGCAAAGTATCGTGATATATTTAGCCAAGCGTAAATTGCCTTTTGCTTGGTGACATATTCATTTTTCTGTATCATATGTAGTTGTTAGCAGTAATGAACTTCGTACTTTGATAATACGTTACAGCTCTTCCGACAAATATTGCAGTCGTATCGTAGTTTTAATAACTGTTACAAGAACCAGGTTCCGGTTGTATGGACACATTTTTTTTTGTTATATGATATAGAGTAGTTACTTTGTGTATTTGAAAAAAAAATATGGATACGCTGGCAAACGAGTAGAAGGTTCACCCTGGGCAAGCGTTCCTTCTCCCATGGACCATAGCTCTTGCAGAGCCACAGGTGCGTTGCTGGCTTTTAAGGAATAGATACGCTCTTTTCTTGTAAGTCCCCGAGTCGTATTGGTTGGGAGATACTGTTGGCAACTGATTCCACAGAGTGTGATACACAACACAAAAAACCTTAAAAAACACTAATTTGTAGAACCAGCCTTATAATAATTACTATCTGTGTATCGTGCAACGATTAAGTATGAATACCATTGCCTTTTTGCGAAATTTAAAAGCTGTATACCTATTTCAGTTTTGACACGCTTTTTGCGAAAAATCTGTACCTAATTCTGAAAAACTATAATTGTAATATAATTTATAACCTGTATAAATAAACGAATATATTTTTTAATACGTATAAGCAATAATAATGGCTTTATTTTAGTAATTTTTCTATAAAGTATAATAGAAAGGTGCACAAACTATGATTCTAGTGCTTTGTCTTTATAGCAACATATTTTAATAATATAACATAAATAAAAGAAAATAAACTGACCACAGAGTTCAGCAGATCAGTGAAAATACAAAACATTAATGTAATAATCAATTATTATCTTATATTTCATAATTATCTTATTATTTAATAATGATCTTATTATTATATAACTAATAATGCTTTATTATAATAATTATGATAAAAATCCAGCGAATTGGTGTTTGTCAATCTTACCAAACTGCATATGGCACGTAAAAGTCGATTTCGAAATCTTGCACGACCACACCCAAAACAACAATGGTACATTAGACAAACATTTTGTGGCTAAAAAAAGAGACGGCAAATTTAATAACTGCGAGTTGGAAAAAGATAGACTACTTGTAACTAATCATAATGGGTGGTCGAATCTGCCGCTTTTTTCTGCAATCTACAATCGCTGGGTTTTACACATTGCAATTAAAAATATTATTAATAAAATAATTAAACAAGTTTTTTAAATAATTACAGACACTATAAGTTTTATATCATATATGTATTAATATTATATACATATTCATTAATATATTATAAATAACTATAATATTTTTAGTCTGAGATAAATGTGATATTTACTTTTCAAAAAGCAAGCAGCGCTTTGTCACCATATCAAACCACCATGTTTGTCACCATAACAAATTATCTTCTGTGATACAAACAGATATAGGTATAATAATTTAATTTTACATTCAAACTATTCTAATAGGTGGTATACGTTATATATATTAAATTATACATTATATTGACATATTCATAAAAGAAAAGAAAGAAGCAAACAACTTAAATAAAAATCGGATACATCTTGTCTATTCTTCTGTTGTATTATAATACAAAAATGGGAATTATTAAATAAGAGAAGCATTAAAACTAAACCCCATATTTCAATCAATTCTTAGTTCAATGCTCAGTTTAAAAAAAATATTCAAAATGAATACAATATTATCTATTGATATATATATTATATGTATTATCGCATAATTATATTTATGTGATATATCACATATAAATCATTATATCAGCCAAAGACATCCGTAACTGGTCTTCGATCTGTAGTCACAGGCCTCGAAATGTCCGTGCCGTTAGCTTATTCAGCCTTAACGTTCCATCAAGCAAAGGAAGCACACGCGCCCTGTGAAAAGAGGTTGGTGATTTGGTTGGGATTTCCCCTATCAATATAACAATATATAATCAATATTATATATTAAGAAATACTCACCTCGGTGAGTGCCGTTCGGC
>DWCF01006956.1:0-11491 GCA_018230265.1 Delias oraia | reverse complement strand
GAATGTATTCATGGCCCACGAATTGTTCACTCACCCGGCGCAACACAGTACAATTACCGTTTCAAGCTGAGTTTTCTGTAAGTCCGTGATATCACTTCAGACGAGCCGGCCTAATTATCAGCATATGCTTCCGCATGGCTCTCCTACAGGTGAATATATAGCTTATTTGTGTGTTTATTAGTGTAAGCACACTCGTTATTTAATGCTTGAAGGCCTTACATTTCAATTTTGATATATAACTCCTGATAATGTTCACCTCTGCAGGTAGCTGATGGCATAAAATGCCTTATAATTGATGTAATTAAAACGTATTAATTAATAGTTCGGTCAGCGAAAACTTAAATACGCTATCATCCTTAAAAACGTCCCTTTGTCGAAAACAATGTCTTAAAAGTTAAGTATATTGACTGAATTGAATGTTCCTCGCTGACATGCATGTTTTTTATGCTTAGCGGACAACGGAGCTGGTCTCTTATATGGTAAGAGAACTCCGCCGCCCATAGACAACCGCCCCACAATCCGCGATCTGGTTGTGTTGTAGAAATTAAACTGTAAATTTCAAGGGCCTCCGATATCCTCACTCACTCTGCGAAACACACTACTTGACTGTTTCACGATGAGCATTCTGTGAGCCCGTGGTATTACTTCGGACAGCCCGGTCCAATTAGTGCGTTATCATACATATGCTTTAGCATGGCTGTTGCAGAAGCGTGATCGGACACAAAGAAAAAGTAAATTCATAAGCAAGAGTGTTATTTTCATTAATCACATAAAATGTAAAATTTAAAATTATGCCATGTTAATAAAAATGGAACGATAATTCTCGTTTAACAGACATTACATCATAATAATTAAATAACAGAAAATTAAAATAAAGTTTTTAAAGAGTAATAAATACTCGCGAGATTTATACTGGCGACTATAAATTTGATTTGATGGAATTTGCTTAAGTGCTCTATGAACAATTCATTTTTTCATTCCAAAACTTAGCGTTTTTTAGACATTTGTGCGAGCTCCACCACTCTGTAGTATCACTTATCTGCAGTGGTATTAAAACCAATACGACTTGGGGACCGTTTGGCATATCCCAAAAAGGCCGGCAACGCTGCCACAGCCCAGTAGAGGCTGCTGGTGTCAAAGAGCTGCTTATGATAGGTGAGCCTTCTGCTCGGTTGCCTTCCTATTTTCATTAAATAATATTCCGTACTATGTAATTATGATGCTATTTAGATAATGAATATGGATAAAATTATCTAGAGTTTTTATATAGACCGTAATTTATAATACTATTAATACTATCAGTAATTTAGTATGATTATCGCGTACTACTATGTCCGGAAATGTTTGAGTCACTCTTTTATTTAACGTTTCGGAGAATTTAAATTAAAAATAAACGTTTTTGCAGTGAACAAGCTCGTTGTTTTAAATAGTCTTGCTTTTCTTTAAACTCGCTTCTGGCTGTGAAAGAGTCGCCTTTCAGCATAATGCGGGTGGGCTCTCCGATAAATATTTCTCGCGACTAGCGCAAGGACGTCCCCTGCAAGACTCGACTCGAACTTGGACTTAAGTAGTCGCGGTAAAGTGGTCCACCTGAGGGGCCGACGGTGTCTCACTGATATGAGTCTGAGAGCGAAGAGTGGTCTCCGCCATTGCTTCGAGCGATAGTAATGTACTTTTGAGCTAGTGTCTTAGCTAACATGTTAGGCTTACCGTAATCCAAACCAATTAGCTAACATTTATAGTTTATTCAGTCTAGGAGGACTTGTCAGTAGCTGGGCCAAGCTTAACTGTCTTACTTAATAATACCACGGGGTTTGTGAGCCAGTAGGTACTTAAACTCTTTCTCTGAAACGCGTGATATTGGAAGCACAGTTTTACCGATAAGCGGCAACACAATCATCCGTTACCATTTACCATTGCAAAGACCCGCCTGCCCCGTTGTACGCTTAAAAATAAAAAAGATTTTTTAAACTATGAAACTATATAAAAACTATATAATACTAATTTATAAACTATATAAAATATAATGTTAATATTAAATGACCAGCAGTTTAGTATCGTTCGGTTTGATTTGCTGCCAAATTGTATAGGCATCAGGTAACACTAATAATTGTTATTCATTTTGGCAGGTGGCGAGGCAGTATATACAAGTTGATATGGCTGGATCTGCTTGTGTTTTTATTATTGTATTATGTTTTGAATTTGATATATCGCATACTACTCGATGCAGACTCGAAAAGGTGAGTATTATGAATTCAGTATTATTAAAATTCACTTTTATATAATTTTCTATTAATATATAACTTATTTTATTTTAAAAACTTCTATTTCGTTCTCATAACGATTATTTCCGGTAAACCGAGATAACAATTAGGCCAGCGTATACGCATAATTTTAGCGCCAATTTAATCGTTTAATCGCCTTATTTTCTCAATCGGACATAACAACACTGCCTTCCAATTTTATAAAAACAAATAAATTTTTCAATATTTTCATACAAAAACAAATCAAAAGATTCGATCAACAGCAAAAAAGAAATTGATAGAATTTTTATGGTGTAGCGGACAACGCAGGCCTGAAGGCAGAAGGCCAGAGGCCAGGTAAGAAAACACCGCCGCCCATGGATATCGTTAGTAGATAAGTATCGTTTCAAATACAACTACCGTTCCAAGCTGAGTATTCTGAGCACGTGGTATCACTTCAGACGATTTGGCCCAATTAGTGCGTCAGCATATGCTGCAGCATGGCTGTTCCACAGGCAGTGTTATAAATTTGCAATCATTTTCACAGGATGTTCGAAGGTGTAGTTAACTACTGCAGTTTTCACGGGAACGTGATACCGCTGTCTTTCGTGCTTGGTTTTTATGTAACCGTTGTGATGAACCGGTGGTGGAATCAATATATCACGATCCCGTGGCCCGATTCGATAGCTGTATTTGTATCAGCGTCTATTCATGGTCAGGTAAGGAAAACAAAATAAGTAACGCCACCAAATGCAATTTTAAACTGAAATATAATTGTAACTTTAATAATTTAACAAAATACCACGAACTAGCACTCGGTGGATTTAATAGTCAGATAGGTTTTCAAATCAATACGACCTGGGGGGGACTTAAACAGCGTATCTATCCCTAAAAGGCCGTTTACGCATTCTTGATCCAGCAAGGGCTGTGGGTGTCCATGGGTGGAGGACCGCATATCCTAACCGCCTTTGGTCGTTTTCTTCTCTATTATCATAAAATATTTTCAAACCAATACAATTTCGGGACCTTTAAATCTTCGTATCTATCCCTTTAAGGGCGGGAACGCATCCGATGCCCAGCTAGGGCTGGAGGTGTCCATGTGCGGAGGATCGCTTATTCTTAGTGAATATGTATTTAAATTACTGAGCCTTCAGTAAACCGTACAGTACTAAAATATTGAAATTGTTGTTTGTATTTACGTAATGCTATGTACTACGTATCTGCCACAATTGGACCTTCGTATTTACCTCAGGAATATTTTTTTAAATTTCTTATAAATAGTTAAGCAAAATCCATCTAATAGGTTTTTTTTATTCTATAGCGGACAACGTATCAGGTGGGTCTCCTATATGGTACGAGAACACCGCCGCCCATGAACAAAAGTGCCACAGTTCGCGCATTGGTTGTGTTACCAGCCTTTTTACACCACTTAAGCGGCACTTTTGAACCTCCGATAGTCTAACTCACTCTGCAAAACAATATAAGTATCGTATCACGCTGAGTGTTCTGTGATACGTGGTATCACTTCGGAAGAGCCGTCCCAATAGTGCGTCAGCATATGCTACTGCATGGCTACCCGTGGGAGAGCCAATTAAAAGCACGATATTCTATTTCTTCTAAACCTGTTCCCTAGATTTAGTTAAATAGCGTATCTATAGTAAATAACATATTAGCCTCACTGCTAGCGGTCTTCTAAGCTACCGTTACGTCTTGGGCTAAATCCACGGTGTGAAGGAATTTATAAATTGCACCTTTTCAATAATTGATAATAATGGGGAGAGTTTTAAATTTCTCATCAGTGTGAGGGAGACGTGGCACTTAATAAACTCGTCCAGTCTGATACCAGCGTCAAACAGTACCTGTATTTAAGTGAGGATAAGCGACAAACAAAAGATAAATTGCCGTGCAGATGCCCACGGGCGGCAATGATCTCTTACCACCTCGGATCCTGGTGTCTGCTATATAAAAAATTCCATATTGAGATTTTATATCGTACAACAGGCAGCGGAGCAGCGAATCTCCCCTATGGTATAAAATCATCGCCGTCCATGGACAACTGCGCTTTAGGTCTGTTGCCGACTTTTTACTCCGCGTATAGAGTATAATCAAGGGTCTCCGTGAATATCTTCACAGCAAAATAGTAGTTTCATGCTGGTATTCTATGAGCCCATTGTGTCATTATCTGGCTGGCTTAATTATTGCGTCAGCATAGCTCAGCATGGCTCTCCCTGATAATTGATGCTTATATAAATTTTCAGAAAACATTGTGTTGTACCAGTAGGAACAATTCAAATGAAATATAGTGTTTTATGTTAGGAGAATCCATATTAAGTTTCAATAGGTCAGTAGGTTTGCATTTCCTCATACTCATCTGGCGGATATATTATGTATGCCGACATATGACGTCATAAAAACTGCTTAGATTTACGTTTGACCTCGTGACCTAATGGTCTAACTTTATATATATGCTGCAGTCTCTTTGATGGTATTATAAGCCTACCACAAAGCGAGAGGTATCTGGTTCGATCCCTGGTCCGAATACTTAAGACCGCTGTCTTAACGATGTTACTTGTATATAATTAAGGAATAGATTTTTTTATGGTACAGCGAACAACGGAGCAGGTTGGCTATATATTAAGAGAAAACCGCCGCCCATGGGCATCCTTAGCCATAGCAGGTTATATATGTAGCCGTGTCAGTTAGTAGCAAATAAAAAACAATGGGTAGATTGCTTTATTAATCTCGAAGGGGTTAAACAGGTGATAACAGATACATGTATGTTTCGGTTAACTGAAAGAGATTGATGATAAGGTTCTGATAAGGCCTCCAGTTCTACTCCCAATTAATTATTTTTTTATTTCTTGTGCCTTGACGTTTTTAATAAGTTACCACTTCACCATCGAACATCGAGACAGAATTAAATCCGTATCACCTCGATGTTTGTCATTCCACAAGTGAGGTTATTGGGCATTTTGTGCCGCGCACCACCACTCTGGGATCTTCAAAAGAATGCGTACCATCTCTAAACGGACTGTAATGCACCCGTGGCTAGTTGTGATCATGGGCGAAGGACTGCTTGTCCTAGATGACCTTCCTGTTCGCTTGCCTCCCTGTTTTCATAAAAAGTGCTGGACAGTTGTAAAGTTTGCTATGAAGGTAGCTAACATGCTGAATTAAAATACTGCTGCATTTGATGTCACCACAAAGTGGAGATTAATGCTTTTAGCTTTATTTAGGTTTTTAGGGTACAAAGATTGTTAAGAGTTCATTATTGGACCATTCATTAGTGTAGCGCCGTATAATTTTTTCTATGATTCATTAACTCACAAAGATTCGCGCAAAAATATATTATACAAATGATAAACAACTTCATAGATAATCATTACGTGGAATTTTATAGAGTAATTGTCAATTTGAAGTTGATAGAAAAATAAATTGTGAGTTTAAAGTTTTTACACAAATACACACTACTTTATTTTTAACATTTAGTTAAATAGGCATTTATAAACGAAATTGTATGTCTAGGTAACAGTTTAAGAAAGTAAATTTTAAATAATTTTAATTCTATCTATATATATCGCTACACCATAGTGTAGCGGACAACGGAGCAGGTGGGTTTCCTATATGACACCGCTGCCCATGGACATCCGCGCCATAGCCCGCGCATGTTTGTGTTGTCGGCTATTTACGCCACTTAAGCGGCAATTTTTAGAGCCTCCGATATTATCACTCAATCAGTGAAACACAGCTGAGTTTCAAGTACAACTACTATTGCAAGCTGAGTAATTTGTGAGCCCGTCCATGCGCGTCCGCATATGCTTCATATGGCTCTCCTGCGGGATGCATTATATAATACAATGTCATTACATAGTATTAAATGTTGTGAGCATTAAACAATCGTGATATAAAACCTAACCTATTAAAGAACTTTCATCGCGTGACATCATCGTATTGCATTTGTTTCGCTCAATTCACAAGACACATGACGGTAAAGCAACAACTGATAAAGTTTCTTTATTTAATCTCTGCGATATGAATGAGAAGGCGCGTCCCCGGTTGTGTTATCTTAATTCAGATATGACGCCGGCTCCAAATAGAATGTAATGAACCAACCTTCAATTAAACCGAAAGTACCTTATGAATAGAGTTTCTTCTGTGGACCGATATTTGTGAATCAGGGGTCAAAATAGCTATATATAATAATCTATGTTTTTATCTTTACTAATAAAAATAAATTATAATTCTTGGAGTTAACTAGATGGCATTTATGACACTGGAAGGAAATAATAATATAAAGATTCTGAGATCCGCGTAGCTAAATGGTTTTATAAGTCTACCATGAAACGAGAGATATCGGGTTCGAATCCCAGTCCGGACAAATTATAATTGAATGTATACTTTATTCGGTCTCTGGAAGGGCTTGACACAAGGGGCCTGATACCACGGTCTCACAGAATACTCAGCGTGAAATGGTAGTTATATTTAAAACGTGAACTCTACTACGTTTCGATGGATCGGAGAACATTAAAAATGCCGCATAAGCGGCGTAAGAAACCCGCCAAAACCAATGCGCGGACTGTGGCGCGGTTGTCCATGGGTGGCGGTGTTCTTTTACCATACAGAACACTCACCTGCTCCGTTGTCCGCTATGTAATAAAAATGAAAGAATATTGTAAAAAGAAATCGATAAATTATCAATAAACATTAAATGTCGTTTAGTAAGACAATTATAGTATCCTAAACTATTTAAAAACGAAGCAAAACAACTGGTTTATTATTATACAGATTCCTAAATTATTTAATACAAAAAGTGTCTATACTAACATTATAATGGTAGATTTTGTGTTTGTAATATTGTAAAGATTCCGATCTCGAAAATTATTTCAAAAATTATAGATTAATTCGGAAATGGAATTATTTTTTTATTTATTTTCGGAAAGCCTCTTTCGTGGTAGTGGGATTTGCAAAGTAAGTCGAAGAAAAACGGATGAACAATAATGTTTCTTCCGAACGCTGCCTCAACGATGATATATGAGTAAAATGCCTATGTAAAGTCCACGACAGCATATATAATATATATAACTTATATATCTGACACGGCTTGCCAGGTGACGGTTGCTTGCCAGGTCATATTTCAACCGTGGGATATCCACTGCTGGGCATAGACCCTTTGAACCTCCATGCATACCTGTCGGAGGCAACCTGCATCCCGCGTCTTCCGGCGACCTATACGGTCCGATCCATCTTGCGGATGGACGTCCTACGCTGTGCTTGCTAGTCCGTGGTCTCCACTCTAAGTACTTTTCGCCCCGTCGGCCATCTGCTCTCCGTGCAATCTGGCCTGCCCTTTTCCACTTAAGCTTGCATATTCGGCAGGCTATGTCGATGACTTTAGATACATATAACAAAAAATTATTCTAATTTTTAGGGCCCTTGTAACTATAAATGCTAACAGAAAACATTAATGAATCTAAAAACAGGTAATCAATGGCAAGCGTTCATACAAATAAATGCCCCATCACGATTATGAATATCATTCCTAATTAAGTTATACAATTGAATAATTACGTAGATACAAAACTCATTGTTTACAACGGGCAAGCTGGCAACCATATGCGTCATTATTTTTCAATCATTTTCCTTCTTCGTCATAAATACATATTATTTTCAGTCATAAATATACCGAAATAGTTTTCTTTCATGTTTCATATTGAAAGAAAAAAGATAAATATCGTTATACAAGTTTTAATTAGCAAGGCATACTATAACGTAACTCACTCGGCGAAACACATTAGAGGTACCGATTCAAGTACAACTACTATTTCAAGCTAAGTATTTTGTGAGCCTATGGTACTTTCGACGATCCGGCACAATTATAGCGTTAGCATAGACATTTAGCATGGCTCTCCGATGGGTAAAATTTTGTAATACAATTTAATTTGAAAAAATAATTAGCAGAGTTTCTTGCCGATTTTTCTCTGCTAATTTCTCTCGGAATCGGTACGTTCGTAAGAGCTTCATTGAAGCCAAAATTTAATAAACATATTTGACTTTGAAAGAAAGATAAAGCTTATTTATTTGGTAAATTACACAAGATAGTACAATAAAATATAACAAATAAAACGGATAGCTGTCGGACGTATGCCCCATCACAGGTTGAGCGCCGGATAGCTTTCCATGCCCAACATATAGACCAGCTGAAACCTAATTTTTGGCCGAAATCGAAATCGAAATCGAAAATCCGGTCAGACACTAGTGTTAATGCATTTTCTCACGTTTAAAAAAAGGTTATACATATATCTCTGATATTTTCTCACATAGATTAAGCGGTCTTCCGTCCATGGACACCCTCAACTCTTTCTGGACCACGGGTGTGTTATTGGAACATAGCTCATTCAATACGCTTAATAAAATACATTTTCAGGACGAAAGGGGCCGTCTCATGCGTCGTACGATACTCAGATACGTGTGTCTTTGCCTGACCATGGTTTTGACGATGATATCACCACGCGTGAAAAAACGCTTCCCGACACTCGACAACTTAGTCGAGGCCGGTCTTTTAATAGACAACGAAAAGACTATACTCGAGAATCTTAATCAAAAGTTTCCAAAACCTTCCAAACACTGGTATGACATATTTCTAGTACCGTAAGTTTTAACCTATTATTGCATTGTCACTAACCCAATTGTGACAACGCGTTACCAACACGGATCTTTTAACCTTCAAAGTACGCACCTTTTTTATGCGCTAGCAGACAACCGAGCAGATGGATATCTTATGGTATGAGAACACCGCCGCCTTTGGACAGCCGCGCCACAGCCCGCGCATTGCTTGTGTTGCTTTTTACACCGCTTAAGCGGCCTTTTAAGGGCTTCCGATTTCACTCACTCAGCAAAACACAGTAGAAATATCCTGGCTTATAGCTTTTTGTGATTCGAAGCTCTAGCTTATCAGCTAACCATCGTATGAATGGATTTAACGATTTCAGGCTTCCGATAGTATGGGCGACTAGTATTGTGACAAGAGCAAGGAAGGAGGGGCGTATAAGGGACGATTTCGCCGTGAAAACGATAATTGATGAATTGAACAAGTTCCGGGGGCAGGCCGGCTTGCTTCTCAGCTACGACACGATTAGTGTACCCCTTGTGTATACGCAGGTAAGGTTTTTTATAGTATAGCGGACCACGGAACAGATGGGTCTCCTATATGGTAAGAGAACACCGCAGCCCGTCACCAACCACGCCACAGTCTTCGCTTTGATTGTATTTCCGGGATTTTAGGCCATTTAAGCGATATTTCTAAGGGCCTCTGATATCTTCATTCACTTAGCGAAATAGTAGAAATGCCGTTACAAATAAAACTAGTATTTCACGCTGAGTATTCTGTGAGGCCTTGATATCACTTCGAACGAGCCAATCCAATTAGTCAGAGGGAGGATGAACTCTCCCACGGGAGATTTTTATCTTGAATCATGAATGATTTATTATTTTTAATGGAAACTGTGGCAAACGAACTGGAGGCTCAGCTAGAATAAGCGGTTCTCCGACGATGGAGACCCCTAGCATTCGCAGGGACACGGGTGCGTTGCTGGCCTATTACTTATTATATAATTTGTTTCTCGTTTAAACAAAAAACCAGTTCAGTCATAATTACATTTTAGGGAGATAAACGAACAACATATTTATACAGTTTTAATATAAAAATTAGAAAATATTTATAATATTAAATTACTGATAAAGACATATAAACGCGAAAGTTTGTAATTATGGATGGATGTTTGTTACTCTTACGCAAAAACTATTGAATGGATTTCAATGAAGCTTTGCAATAATATACACCATACACTCATACAGTAAAAATTGGTCAAAATATAATAAAAAATGTCACTTATGTTGGACGCGTTAGCTTGCTTACCCTACAGATATCATTATTCTTGATTGTGTACAAACAATTAAAACGATTGGTTGTAAGCGCATGACAAGAACTAATCCAATTAAAGTGTATTGGTTGTAAATGTGTTATCTAAGTTATTTTTTGCTGTCTTAAATCTCACCACTTATTTTTTTTTATTCTATAGCAGATAACGGAGCAGGTGGGTCTCCTATATGGCAAGAGAACACCGCCGCCCATGGACAACCAAATTCCGAGCATTGGTTGTGTTGCCGGCTTTTTAGACTAATACTAAAGGGGAGAAGTGGTTAAAAAATGCTTAATAACAGATCACGTCATTAGTGACATTAATTAATGACGTGGGCCATCTGGCCTTTATTGAAAGAAATAAATTTTAGTTTCTCGCTGCCGACTAGTCTGGTAAGCTAACGTGATGTCATAGGATATCGATCCTGGCTTGACTAGAATTTGTCAAATGTATTCGGGGTATTGCAAGGCTTGTGGCCGGGCGCGTGTTTTACCACTGTCTTACGCTGGCCGCATAAACACGTTTTCCGTATTCGATTTCCTAATGGAATTTTGATTAGGGATTCCGTGTGACTAACGCAAAAGTTCGGTTTCTTCATTTGGAATGTATATACGTCAGTTTTGTTATTGATAGATACTGAATAGAAATTTCTGAACGTTTGCGCCAGCACAAAAAAGTTCAAAGTAGGTGTCTCCGAAGTAGGCTTGCATTCGAAGCGTACGTCGCACCCGTAAGAGAGCCATGCTGGAGTATATGCTGACGCACTAATTGGGCCGGCTCGTCCGAAGTTGTACCACGGCCACATTGAATACTCAGCATGAAACAGTACTTGTACTGTGTTTCGCAGAGTGAGTGAGGATATCGGAGGCACATAAAAAAGTGTCGGTTAAGTGGCGTAAAAAGCCGGCAACACAACCAATGCGCTCATTTTGGCGCGGTTGTTCATGGGCGGCGGTGTTCTTTTTCCAAATTGTAGGATACCCATCAGATCCATTGACCGCTATAGAATTAAAAAACGCACGGAATTTCTTCCGTTCGTAAAATGCCAACATAGGCGTCAGATAATGTTTTTTTTTACTGAATGAATACGGAAAAAGAAATCGTAAATCGTATATAGAAAACGTGTATATTTTGCCAGCCTAATCCGTGGGAGTTCAATAGGTAGTTTTTTTCGTCTTACAATATTTTTTTTAATTCTATAATGGACAACAGAGCAGGTGGGTCTCCTATATGGGAAGAGAACATCGCCTCCCATAGACAACTGCGCCACAATCTTACTAACCAGAAAGCCGTCTAATCTGGCTCAATAAAAGCTATCAAAATCCTGTC
>DWCF01006955.1:0-11492 GCA_018230265.1 Delias oraia | reverse complement strand
TTTCTGTCTCATAAATTCAAGTGGAAGCTGTGTAATTAGTTCGTTGTGGGGATTAGGGCAATATTTTAATAAAAAGGCACATTCAATGATCTTATATAATTCCTATTTCTGCCTTCGATGGAAATATATGAATTTGAATATAGTATTGAAATATAGCATGTGTGTAAGAATGTTTAAAAGTATTATTAAATTATCGCTAATGAAAAAGCATACTATAATATCGAACATTATATAAATGACAAAGATGCGTGGTGTAATCTTTCCAGCTCTACCTAAAGAAATCTTCTCACTTCTTTACCAGCAAGATATCGTTTTACAAAGTGCTTGTAATTATTTTATTATTGACCTTCAATGCGCTGATGATTACCATCTTTACATTGGTTAAAATCTTTAACTTTCATTATTTTTTCTATACATTATCAATATCTCTAGATATATCCAAGCGATCGCTTTTGATTTTCCCTTGAATTCGAACTAAGTACCAGCACGGAAATCGCAGTTTCATGAATTATTCAACCACGGGATCGTGGACATTAATATCAGTGTATATTATAGATTTATATCACTTCGTAATAAGTAGGTATGACTTACTCTAGAATCTAATATTTTTTTATTCTATAGCAGATTACGGAGCAGGTGGGTCTCCTATATGGTAAGAGAACACCGCCGTCCATGAACAACCGCGCTACGGACCACGCATACTTGTGTTGCCAGGTTTTACGCCGAGTAAGCGGCATTTTTACAGTCCTCCAATATCCTAATTCCCTCTGCGAAAGACAGAACAAGAACCGTTTCACGCTGAGTATTATGTGAGCACGTGGTATCACTTCGGACGAGCCGGCCCAACGGGTTAAGACTAAAACCTTTAACCTTGGGGATATTGTATTCTTTATGTATTTAGACTTATATACATAACTTGCCTTCTTAAAGACATTTCTAATATTTGTATGAGAGCTCGGTACGCCATAAATATACTTAATGGATTACTTTCTTGAAATGACTCGAAAAATTTCATTCCATCAAAATCTCCGTACATTGGGTTCCGTTCGTTGGGATTATAAATTGCTATGTATGGCTGTTTCTTGTCAGAGAAATACGAATGAATATGTGTTTAATTAGCAAGGGTACACATGTTTGCTGAGGGTTAATATGGGAATTCAATTTAAAATATTTAAAGTTTAAAATAAATAAATGGCTAAAGTTTACTTTATAATACTTTATTGTTTTATTAATTGTTTCTCATAAGAACGAATTAGTTAATTCAAACTTAGTTTGATGTTTTTCATTTATAATTTATAGTAAAAATGATTCTAGAGACAAAATTAACATTAAAGTTCTATTTCAAAAATAACTATTATACTTAGATGTTACGTATTCAACCGATTTTGTTCAAAACCAGTCTATCAATTGTGTAAGAGATATACAAATGTCAAATTGGGAACATTTTCGAAGATGATAATATTATCTTTTTTAATATTATATTTTGTTTCAACAAAAAAGTCTCTAAGACAACGAAAATCTATTTTGTTTACTTTACCGTACGAAATACCGGATGCTGAATACAAACTTTACTTTAGGGATAACAATATCGGCTCTGCTTACGCATTGGTGTTTTACTAACAAAGAATTTCGAGTTTATTGAAGACGTTAGGACCTACAGCCGGTACAATATAGCCCGTAGATAACTCGGAAACTGTGCTATAAATAATGTTTTTTTTTGTTACGCTCTTGACTCCCGTCCAAGTCGCTATTGTAGAAGTTTCAGCACAAATTGCTAGGTGTTTTTATACAAAGGCAAATTTGGACAGCCTTATCTTTTGTATACCTTGCATTCATTCGTTTTGAGAGGGTTGACAATAAACGGTAGATATGTTTGATTTAGCTTATTTGATTGTTTGCTTGAACGCGCTAATCTCAGGAACTACTGGTCCGATTTGAAAAATTAAGTATATAACCTTTCACCAATTAAGCCTGCTCATCTGAAGTGATACCACGGGTACATAGAATACTCAGCGTGAATCGGTAGAATTGTACTGTTTGTCATTAAATGAGTGAGGATATCAGAGGCCTGTGAAATACCGCTCAAAAGTCACAATAAACCGGCAACACAACCAAAGGGCAGATTGTAGCGCGGCTGTCCATGGGCGGCGGTGTTCTTTTATAGGTTTCCCAACTGCTCCGTTGTCCACTAAAACCGTTTAGTAGTATTTTCGTGACAGATTAACAAACATCCATCCGGTTATATTAACAAAGGTTTGCGTTTATAATATTATTAGGAGTGTGTTTCATCAAACAGTTAAAATTGTGTGCGCCATCTCTTGACTGTTTCCTTTTAAACTTTTCTAAAATAGATATTATTTTGTGTATGTCTCATATGAGAAACAACAAAGTGCATTTTAGCAAATAATTGTCACAATATTCAATACCTTGATTCAAAATTTTAAATAAAAGCTTGTTGTAATATTGATGTTATCATTTTTCTTGTAAAGTAAAAGTGTTTTAAAATGTAGGGCGTAGTAAAAAGGTACAAGAGGTACCTGTGCCGTTAATAGCTTAAGTTCCTAATATTAACATACAAACGTTAATTGTAAACACGTCATAAAAATCAAGCCGTCCGAGTTTCTCGACTCTTGTTCTCAGATATAGGCGTGTTCTTAAACATTAACTCTTTTAAGACGTTCATACGGTATGTCGCTCTGACGAACAAAGTTACGGGTCAAACTTAGTAATAAAGTTAACTAGCTAGGTGTGACCAGCGGAAGGCGTGTAAAGCCATTAGTGCTAATGTGTCTGTCTCCCACAATGCAGGGGAGTAGCCTTTTTGCAACGTATCTTAGTATATGTATGTGCTCACTGTATTTTTGTACTGAAAATAGGGAGGCAAACCAACAGGAAACCTAGGGTTAGCGATCCACCGCCCATGGACACGCTCGGTCCTTGCTGGTACGAGAGTGCCGGTATTTTAGGGCTGGAAACGTACTTTTTTTTGGAATGTACTCGTTAAAGGTTATATTTTTATATTAATATATGATAATAATTTCATTTACAATCTATAAATATACTGAGTTGTTTTATTGAAGGCAACACTTCTGTAAAATATTCAATATTTGTCATTTTTTTCAGGTAATTGGATTGACGATTTATTGAGCAACTAGTGAATCAATTAAAGAAAATTTATTCATCAAAATTTGACCGTTAACGGTTATACAATGGGACAAGCTAAGGTATTTATATAATCCTTTAATGATTTACTCTTAATCAGTACTAAAGGCAACAGTGTTATAAAATTTAAATAATTTGACTGATTCTTTTACTTTTTATAAACTCTATCCATAATACGGATAAAATAAATAATATATCATTCTATAAAAATAAAATAAATTTTATTATAAAATATAGGATATTTCGACTTTTAAATTAAACATTTAATCAAAAACTTAAATAAAGTAATTCTCGTCCGGGAACAAAATCCAACTAGGATTCTGTTTTTTAAAAAGATTTTCGTCCCGAAAAAGCCTTCAGGCAGAGCAAGGCTAGCCTTTCATATAGCCTATATTCATTTCTCCACAACATGTGGAATTTTTTTCACCAGATCACAATTGATCACATTTCACTGAATTATATCATTTTCCTTTTATTGTGCACATTGGCGAATAGTTTTTGCTTAAAACCTCACCAATTTTCCAAAAAGCTGAATAACAATTTTAAAAAAGGACGTGCTTTTTGTTACGTTGCCGCCAGAACATTTCGGTATCGAGTATCATCTACAGATAATCAAATTATTTATGGATAATTTTATCTATGGATATTTTTTTAAAGTGAAAGTATAAGCGGTCACCCGCGCGCACCTCGGTGGCTCCTGCTGGAGCGCGGTTTTGTTGCTAGCCTGTTAAGGATAGACGCTCTTTCAAGGTCCTCAGATCGTACTGGTTTGGAAATATGCAGGCAGCTGATGCCAGCACAAAATGTCCTAAAAATGGTACAAATATGGAACGACAAATCTATACATCATATGCATAGACAATTTATAAACTAGTCTTCAAATATCTATGTGATCGCTTACATATGTATTTAATAAAAAAAGGATTTTCATGTGTCAGTAACGTTTAGCCCTTATTAGCCATCAGTAGACCTGTAGTTGCATATTTCTAGGACACTTACCGTACGACGTTAACTTGACCCAATTGAGAGACACACCTAATAAGGGTTCATACGTTAAAAGTTATATAAAAGTATCTTACAACCTGTTCCCTGAACATTAATTTTATACAATTACAGTAAATTAACATACTACATAAATAACCGTCCTTTTTATTATTTTTAACCTACCTTTTAAAGGGAGGATATGAAATACAGTTATTTTTTTTTTGGAATCCGAGAATTATGATAAATGCGGTTTAAAACCAAAAGAAATACAAAAACACGTTAATGTTGCCATTTTTTTACATATAAAGATTGATTCATTTTAACTATAATGGAATAATATTACCACAATCTTACGAAATGAACTGGCTCGCATCTATGTTACTTTCTTTGCTTATAACTCCACGCTGAATGAATCTACATCACGATATTAAATACTTTTTCAATTTTAATTAAGAGCAGTCTAGAGTTGAGTGAATTTTTTCCCAAAAAAATGTACTGTCAAATTTATTTCTGTTTTACAGTTGCTTTGTTTGCTAAATGTCTTGATTTTCTTATCAAAATCAAAGTAAAAATGAGAAATCTTAATGAAACACTTAAGCGAAAATATGTAAAACGCTTAAGCTTTCTTAAGTAATCACCACAATTCACTGTTCCATGATTCAAACTCATTATGTAGCCAGATGTATATTGTCGTTTAACGAGCGTTGACACGCGATGGGAAAATGAGGAAAATGCGGAAAAATTAAGCACTCGAACGACCCAGTGAAGTGACCCTTAACACCTTTGGTAACATATATATAATATATTTTACTAAACATTGTATATTTCTAAATAATATAATTAATATTGTAAAAACAAATAAATATTGATCTAAGACATTTTCCCTTGTTTATCCGTGTCCAAATTAACTATGGAGGCATAAAAAAAGCTTATCTCATACAAGATACAATAATACCACAAAAGAACCATTACTACTGCGTTGAAATTTAGATTTTTTATATTTATTTAATAAAAATAACAAAACTTCAATTAATCCTATTCTTATAATATACAGAGATTTTTTTGTAAAGGTGTTTATATTACGTTATTCAGAAAATACTTAGTTTCATGTTTTCTCGTGTTTCTTCACTTGGACGTTCAAAGGCTCTCAAGCCAAATAAGGCTGAAGATGTCAGAACTACTTACAATAGTTACTTACGGTTTTCAAGCAACAACGGAAAAAGTCAGAAAAATTAAAGTTCTAACTAGCTGTAAACGACTGTGAAGCATTGTGTTCGGCAATTCAAGCGATTTATTAGCGTTGAATAATGCGATTAGATGTTACGATAACTTTCCCTTTTCCTCGGAAAGTACAATTTTCCTTTTCTCAACGGAATGTACACTTTTCCCTTTAATTGATTATTGCTTTTTGCTTATTCAAAACGATTCAATATTTTATTCAGTTACTATTTATAAATATAAAACATGTTGAAATAATCTTTTCATTCTCCTGATACGTTATTCTTAATAAACAATGTTTTTAACTATTACAAATTAGTGTAACCAGCAGCTGATGCCTTGTGATATGCCACCTAGTCTGACTTACGTGATATTTTTTTTATATTTTGGACAATTTACACAATATCGCTATAAATTTTAGTCTATATAAATATAGTTCTATGTATTATTCTAATGTATGACATATATTATTGATAAGTTTAATTAAAATCCGTTCAGTAATTTTAGCGTGAGAGTAAGAAACATCCACCTATCCAAACAATCTTTTTCGTTTATCATATTAGTAAAACAGCTGACGGGTGTTGCCTTTTACGTATATGTGCATATGTTATATTAAAAATATAAACTAATCGAATTAAATTTTTGTGTTTAATCAAAGAATACATATTAGTACAGTATTTAATGAGAATTTTTTTTCTCATTTGAAGTATTAATAACAATATTCGCATACCAATGAAATCATTAAATATGCTGGTTTCTAAAGTCTAATCCTCTTTAACGCTCTCGCGTGGTTATTTTTCTAGGATCAGCGATAAGCACTTGTATGGAAACTTTTACAAGGCTTCGAGTTGTTAATCGGAGCCTTTCTTACAGTTTTAAATAGACAAAATCCTATTACCTACTTTGATCTCAATACTTTGATAGACGTCCCACAGTTGACAATATTCATCTTGGGATAAAATTGTCTTCGACAAGAACGAAAACACGCTCAAAAAATCAATAATTATTAATAAAATCAAACTAAATGCAGACAATTGAATTGCCGATACGTTGTGAAGGCATTGACCTCTCATCTTGAGTTCAGACAGAATTATCTTTATAAACACATCAATAGATAATGTGTGGGTGTGTAAAAATTTAATCATTATTATTTCCTGGCACGATGTACGCGTAAACCTCATTGCCTATTTGCTTATTCTAGTTTTAGGTACTAACTATGCTGTTATTTAATTCTATTTTAGGTTTCCAGCACTCACTCTTCTGTTAATCATTTTATTCTTGGTTTTAGGCACCAAACCTGCTGTTTTTATTTTTTTTAACTTTTACGTACCAACTCTGCTTCTAGGCACTATTGACACAAAAGAGGAGTTGATCTGGACGTGTAAATTGACTTGCGATATATGATTTTTTAAAATATTAAGAATTGACCTTCAAACAATACAGAGCAGTGTTTTTTAAATTGAATGTACTATGCTAGCGAGATTCACTTTTTTTATAGAATAGCAAAGAACGGAGCAGGTGGGTCTCCTTTATGGTACGAGGACACCACTGCCCATGGACAACCGCGTCACAGTTCGTGCATGGGCTGTATTGTCGACATTTATGTCACTTAAGCTGCAATTTTAAGAACCTCCTATATCCACACTGACTCAGCGAAAAACAGTAGAGGTACCGTTTCAACTACAACTACTATTTCACTCTGAGTATTCTTTGAGCCCGTGGTATCACTTCAGACGAGCCGGCCCAATTAGTGCGTCTGCATATGCTTCAGCATGGCTCTGCCACGGGTATTCACTACTTGCTTGCTGATGCTAAACATCTATAGCGCCTAACTGACTTAAGGAAAAGCTATCTTGAAATTGTTAGAAATGATAATGAGTCCTTTGTTTAGTGCACAGGGGTATGCTTTAGTGATACTGTTTACCAAACACGATGCACTGTCTATTGTTTAGTCACACGTTTCAAATGACAATGACACACTGACGTCACAGCAACTTTCATTACTTGCACTGTTATTGTTATATACATCACCTTAATTGGGAAGCCGAGGAATGCCAAAACGCCTTTGTTTTGGATAAGATTAAATGACGTTCTCGGAATTTCTCACTAATTGCACTGCAAATTGCGCGCTCAAAAACAATGTTTGATGTCCTTCTACTTTTATGTGTAATCATAAATGTTTCTTTAAGCTTTTCCTTATGTATCATCATCATCATCATTTCAGCCGTAAGACGTCCACTGTTGGACATAGGCCTCCCCCTTGGATTTCCATGAATACATGTCGGAGGCGACCTGCATCCCCGCGTCTTCCGTTTTCATATGTGTATCGGGATACAAATGAGCAGGCTCACCTAGGATAAGGTGTTCTTCGCACATGGAAGCCCATGTTGGGCTGCGAGAGTGTTGCCGACCTGTTAGGAATATAAATTTGTAAATTTTAACTGATTCCATATAGTAGTGGTGCGCGGTAAAAAATGCCAGTTATGGAACGACAGACATCTCATGATGAAATTCATTTAAAGATATTAATCCAAACAACTCCTCAGGTCGTTCCCCGTGATAAATGCTATAGAAGATGCTCTATTGCCCTATTAGTATAACCGTCCATAATTGAACCATAACTTATACCTCAAATTTTAAATTTTACCATAATGTTAGCGTATATATAGCACCCGGTTTCTTTATTGCATTAAGTTAATTAGTATTAAATATAGTACAAAACTAGATAAACAATTTATGTACATATATAAGACATTCGATGTTTGTATATCCACAACTGAGCGTTTTTTAAGGCATTTTGTGCCGCGCACCACCTCTCTGTGGAACCAGCTGCCAGCGAGGGTATTTCCAAACAAATACGACTCCCAACTTGAAGCTCCCACTTCAAGAAAAGATCGTATATATTCGTTAAAGCCCGACAATGCACTCGTGGCTGTGCAAGAACTAGGGGTGTCCATGGGCGGAGGACCGGTTGCCCTAGGTGAGCCTCCTGCTTGTTAGCCACCATTTAAATAAAAAAACTTGTGTAAAACATACTTCAGGGTGTTTATTTAATTCTCTTAAATAAAGAAAGTACATTTGAGAATAATATAACGTCCATATATTAGAAAACAATCTTACCTGAAAATATAGAAACGACAATAAAAGTCTATTAATCTATTAATCTTTCAATTCACACAAATTATAAACTAGATTTAGTATTTGTTTAGCTAGTATAACTCGTTAACGCCATTATGTTCTAAGATAACTCCGAATTCAAAACGTGACATATCGTTCATACAGCGCAAGCGTTCGACAGCGCAAGGCCAAGTTCAAGTTAAAAAACTTCTTTACACATAAAAACAAACCTAATACAATAAATGTAGAAAAAATATTTCACATATTATTTTTTTATAGTATATTGGACAACGGAGTAGGTGGATCTCCTCTATGCTAAAAGAACACCGCCGTCCATGGACAACCATGCCATGGTCCGAGCATTCGTTGTTTTGCCGGCTTTTTACGCCACTTAAGCGCCATTTTATGGGCCATCGATATCCTCATTCACTTAACAAAACACACGTTTCACGTTAAGTATTCTGAGAGCTCGTGGTACCACTTCAGACGACCGACGGACCCAATTAGTGCGTCCACAGATGCTTCAGAGTGGCTCTCCCACAAAATTATATATG
Source organism: Delias oraia (assembly GCA_018230265.1). NCBI lineage: Eukaryota > Metazoa > Arthropoda > Insecta > Lepidoptera > Pieridae > Delias > Delias oraia. The sequence continues at coordinate 2,457 of DWCF01006955.1, read as the reverse complement.
TAAAGATGGTTATATTATAGTTGAATGAAACCTCACATCCGTTAACATTTTCGGTTCGTAACACTAATTATAAAGGTACGAAAGAAAAGCATCACTCTTCAAATAGTTTCAAATAACTAATAGACGTATGTTTGTGGGTCAAGCACCGAGCTTGCATTGTCGAGTCGCGTCTACCGAAATAGAACGCATAAGAGGAATTCCGGAGGTATATCATATATATAATACATTTTAACGCTAAAGCAATTAACAATGAGTGATAAAGCTTTTTTAATTTGAAATTAAATTACAAAACACAATTTTTGACCTAAATCTAGACTTATGTATTAAATATTTGCATTTGTAAATGTATATTTTGAATTTTTGTCATTGGAAATTCAAGAATCTAATATTCTCAGCATGAAAGTGTGTGAGGCTATTGGAGACCCTTTAAAAATGCTGCTTAAGCGGCTTTAAAAAGCCGGCAACACCACCAATGCGCGGATTGTGGCGTGGTTGTCCATGTGCAATGGGGTTTTCTTACCATATAGGAGACCCAACTGCTCCGTTATCCGCTATACCATAAAAAAATAATAATAAATATATTATTTCTATTCACAAGCAAAGTTGGTTTCTGTGTCCCTGTGGTATTACTTCAAGCAAGCCAGCCGAATTAGAGCAAAAGCCAATGCTTCATCGTGGCTCTACAACGCGTAAGACAGTGTCTAGCGCCCGGCCACTATCAAGCCCTTTCCAACACCTAATACAATTTACAAATTCTACTGAGACCAGGGATCGAATCCAACATACATAATACCTTCGACCACGAGGTTCTTTAAAGCTTTGATTATAACAATGTAAATTAAATTTTTTTAATCAAATTGGAAAAAAAAACTTGAAAACAAATAGTAAATTGTAACAGCTGACGAAAAAATCCCTAACATTTACTTAATTTTACTTCATACAGTACAAAACGGGTGCCATAAGTAAATGAAAAGCGCCGCTTTTTATACGATTTCCACAATTTCCCAAATTGAGTCCCCAAACATTGTACGTCGTAATGGACTCACGTTCTCAAATGTGCCATTATGTATTTGGATTTTTTTGATACCTAGATAATACTGAATTTAAGGAATTGTTTTTATTACAACTTGTAAAGCTTGTTGAATGTAAATACCATATTAATGATTAATGATTGTAAAAGCGACTCGCCCCTTTACAGATATTATTAAATCTTTTTTGAAACGTTTTATAGTACACATTAACTAGAAAACACATTTATTACCCATTCTATAACTACTATCATACGATACTACTATTCTATAACTACGATCCATAAGCAAATTAATCTTTGGTATATATAGATATACTTTGCTTATGGATCGTAAATTAAAGAAAATACGCCAATGTGTTGTTCTAAAAATAGATATTTCATTTTAGTACACAATATTTATTTACAAGTAATATAACATACAATTACAACATAACACATCTCACCTAAAAACAGATAAGACATTTAAAGTTAATTATTTAAATTTACAATTCCTTCAATAATATTTTATTAATGTTATCTATTTTTACAATTTTACAAAAAATCCGTATTCTTTCACATATGTCACAGTTTTTATGTTGTTTTACCAGGCAGCTATAATAAAAATATCAAAGAAATATATTTTCTTTACAAATAAACGATATACAAATAATTAAATGTTTGAGAACAACGTTTTTTTATATAAACTAGAAAACTAAGAATATATAAGTATAGCATTTGTTTTCACGTCATATGATAAGTTTTGTTACATTTCGTATGATAATAATGTTATCTCAGTACGGATTAGATAGTTTCAACTTTAATCTTAACGAACTTATGTTATGATAAGACTATATCCAATTCCAATCATATAATAATACATCTTGGCACTCATAGTTTAAAATTGACAGGTTATAGTAGGTATATTATTGCAACATAAAATAGAAATGCATTTCAACATTAGATTACAAGGAGTATTTTTATCGCAGGAAATATATTCGTCACGCCTTTTGTTTTCTAATCATATAAATGAAACTATGTCTAATATAATATAAATTAATAAAAATGTTTAAATGTGATTGAGAAATTTTTATATTTCTATCAAAAATATTAAATTATTATTATTTTCTAATTATTAATATATAGTATATATATGCAATTACTTAACAATGAGTGATAGTTTTTTTATTTTATATTAAATTCCAACACTTTTTTAAACTAAATCTACACTTTTATATCAAAGATTACATTTTTAAATGTATTTTTGTAAACTTAAGTACCGCATAGATATATAAGTATTTCTATTTAAGAGCCAAGTTTAACATAATTAGAATAATATAGTGGACAATGGGGCTGGCGGATAATGATATTAGATCACCGCCGCCCATGGTCAACCGCACCGCGATCCGCTCTTTAGCTGTTTAGACGGCTGTTTCTGTAATCTCACCCAA